>JAHBCN010018056.1:0-17544 GCA_019359885.1 Listronotus oregonensis
TTTTGTTTTTGGGTTTTGTTAAATAAGAAAAACGTTGGTTTATTTAGAGGCTAAGAAAGAGAGAAAGAGATGGAGCTAGTATGTTAAAAATGGGTTGGGAATAGCTTCAAATAGGATGGACTTTGTAAACAAATTAACGATTAATTACAGGATAATAAAGTCCTCTGAAAACAGAAGAGAATACTTCATACAAAACTAGAAGAACACAAACACCTATTGATAAAAAAGTTATATAATAGTCATAAAATATTCTTTATTTTAGATAAATAATTTGAAAATCGTATTGAACCAAACACCTTTATTTATATATTTTTATATTGGGCTCCCAAATTGTACCTAGTTTTCTAGAATGATGAGTAATGGTATTTTTCATTAAATACATTTTTTTACCAGAATATAAAGACAGTAAAGTTTACCATCTTTAGGGAATCTTCATCTAGCTCCAGTCTTTCTGATGTTCAACAGCCCAAGTCTTTATCCAAAATTAATAAACCGTCCCTATCAGTGGTGTTTACCACCGGGGGGTAGTGTGAACCTAAGACTAGGACGCGGTCGGGTAGTCAAAGAGGAAAGTAATCTGTGCTAAATTGTGTCTATATGTTAACTCTTTTTTGTGTATAAAAATATTATTATAAACTTTTTACTAAATACTTTTAATATTAAGAGTTTATTGTTTACAGACTTGTGTATAGGAATCATGTGTTTTAAAGAAACAATACTTTTGTGTTTAAAACCATTTCTATTTTTTAAGTTAATTTATTATTATATCACTGAACGTTTTTCTAAATTTTACTTTCTTATTTTAAATCTATTTAGGTTGGCTACATTTTTATTAACATTTATTTTAACTATTTTCTTTTAGTGTGTGTGTGTTTTTTTACTATAGTGTTATTATTTTTTTTTTTAATAATATGCGGAAAAGCAATATAAAATTTGGTCATATTAATGCGAGGTCTCTTTTACTGGCTTTAATGAACTTAAAAAGCTTATAAATAAAATAAAGCTTGATGTGGTTGGCATTTCCGAGACGTGGTTGTCGGGGGACGTTCCTAGTAGTACCTTTTCTATTGATGGATACACTTTGTATCGACAGGATCGGTTAACTCGTGGGGGTGGCGTTGCAATATATGTAAACAATGAATTGTCTGTTGAGGATTTAGACGTTAGGTATGATCAGAATAATTTAGAGCAATTGTGGCTCAAACTAAAAATTGGTCGGGTTGTTTTCGGGGTCGCAGTCTTCTACAGACCCCCTACAAGTAATATACACTTTGCCCTGGATAGTTTTGATAGTGTTTTGTCCCTCGTCTTGCCCACAGTTGATCATGTTGTGTGTATGGGTGATATAAATGTAAATCTTTAATGCTGATAACCCGGTTTCTCGATGCTTTGATACCTATGGATTTACTCAAACGGTGTCGGAGGCAACTAGAGTGTCCGGATCCTGCAGTAGTCTTCTGGATCCAATATTTGTATCCAGTGGTGAACTGGTTGTTAATGCCAGTGTTTTTCCCGCAAAAAAACATATCAGATCATAAAATGACGGTTTGTGAGCTCAGTATAAAGGTGAGTAAATTTGAGCCTAAACTTGTTACTTATAGAGACTTTAAATCATTTTGTTACCCCGCTTTTTGCCAGGACCTTGCTCGTAAGCCATGGAATAGTATTCTATATGAAGGAGACATTGACAAAAAGGTGGAAATAATGTCAAACATTATTACCGATTTGTTTAATACTCATGCACCCATAAGAACTGTTAGAGTTACGCGACCTAAGGCTCCCTGGTTGACGGATGGAATAAAGATTTTAATGAAACAAAGAGATAATGCACTAACACAATATAAGGCCAATAAAACGGAGGAGAACTGGAACAATTACAAGCGATTAAGAAATGATACACTTATGAATATTCGGCGGCAAAAGAGAGCTCATATTGGTCGGGTGGTTGGTGAGGGTAACAGCAGAAAAACTTGGCAAGCTTTGAGAGAACTTAATATAGGAGGTAGCAAGAATGTTACAATACCGAGAGCACTTATGGATGCAAACAAAATAAATGAATATTTTAATTCCGTTTTTATGAATGGTGACTGTAGTGAGATGGTGGCTTATTACAAACGAACAAAATTCTATAATTCTTCCAAATTTTCTTTGAGATTAGCTACTATCGATGATATATATACTGCTATAAAAGAAATAAAATCAAATGCATCTGGTTTCGATGGAATATCCTTGTCAATGCTAAAGTATTGCTGCCCTTTTATTCTTCCATACATCACCCATATCATTAATGTCTGCTTAGAAAATGGATATTTTCCTAAGGCGTGGAAGGTCTCGCGCATTCAACCGGTTCCCAAAAAATAGTTCACCAGAGGGTTTTACGGATTTGCGTCCGATAAGTCTGCTGTCGGTATTGTCCAAGATATTGGAAAAAATAGTTTATAGCCAAACTAACGCTTTTTGTAGGGAAAGTGTTATTCCCAATCTTCAATCTGGCTTCACAGAAAAGCACAGCACTGCTACGGCACTTGCCAATGTTTTGGACAATATCGTGGCCGATTTGGATGCGGGAATGGTTGCGTCCCTTGTTTTGCTGGATTTTTCGAAAGCTTTCGACACTTTAAACCATGAGCTGCTTTGTGCCAAGCTTGCCCACTACGGGTTTGATGCCATTGCGGTAAAATTTTTCGAGTCCTACCTTTCCGAAAGGTCACAGAGTGTAGTGCTGCAGGAGCAAATGTCATCTTTGTTGCCTGTAGTATCAGGTGTACCGCAAGGTTCGATACTGGGTCCGCTTCTGTTTTTGGTATACTCAGCAGATATTTTGAAACGTATAGAGATTGGTTCTTATCAAGAATGCTGATGATATTCAGTTAAAATATAGTTTCTCCCTTATGAACATCATATTGCTGAGTATAACATGAACAGAGAGCTGAATATTATAAATAATCTATCAAGGAAACACAACCTTTTATTGAACCCTAAAAAGTCACAGGTTCTTTACTTTGGTGGGGTCAAGGCTGCTCGCCTTAGCGAGAATGTAGACATAAATATTGATGGACAAACTGTGCCGGAGGTAAAATCAGCGAAATCGTTAGGGGTCGTAATAGATGGTAGTCTTAAATTTGATGAACATGTTAACTCCCTCATCAGAAAGGCTTACTGTAACTTAAGAATTATATATGCCAATCGGGAGATTCTGTCCAAAAAACTTAAAGTCATGCTTGTTGAAACCCTGGTACTTTCATTTTTTAATTACTGTTCATTCGTTTATGGTCCGTTTTTGACTTTGCATATCGGCGGAAGGATTCAACGGGTTCAAAATTCATGTTGTCGTCTTGTGTGTTCCCTGCGCAAATTTGATCATGTATCAGAAAGTATCAGGGATTTGAAATGGCTAAATATGGCAAATAGAAGACGGTTGCAGTTTGCCGTTTTCTTGCATAAAATTATGACCTCTGGCATCCCTGACTACCTGCGCGCAAAACTAATAGCACGCAACACCTTCCATGATAGAACTATACGCAATGGAAGTATGTTGGCGGTACCGAGATATTTGACGACCTTGTTTCGGAGTGGCTTTACTTATCAGGCTACAAATCTCTATAATAAATTGCCAAATGATATTAAATCTTTGAGTGTTGAGGCTTTTAGAAGGAGATACCGAGCATCTCTTTTTCAGTCACAGTAGTTTTAGGCATCCGCATATTGTTCTTTAGTTGCTTGAATGTGTGTGTTTAAGTGTGTGTATTTGAGCATTTTTAAATTTACTTATATAATCTTATTTTTATTTATTAGTTATATTTGCAATATGTGTGCCATTTTGTCTTTAATATTGTGAGAACTCCAGCCTGTTGGGGTTATATGGTGGAGTAGCCGATTACTAATTGGCTAAATATCGCCCTAATATGGTTGGCTGTGATAGGGTTAATTTACAAATCACATCTTATAGATGTAATATACCTAACTATGTTATTATAACCTTATCACCTAATAAAGACGATTATTATTATTATTATTATTATTATTATTAAATATGCATGTTCATATTTTTTTAAAAGAAATGATTAAAATTTTAATCTAATCTAATTAAACTTTTGCTTTTAATAATGGGTTGATGCAACACAGTATGTTACACCTTCATTAATGCGTTTAGGCATGGATCTAATTAAGTAACTAATATCCTTCTGGGGTAACTCTTACCAGGCTTCTTCTACTTTATGGCGAAGTGCTGCCAAAAATTAAGGAGGTTGTTGTAAATTTAGTAGTCTTTTACCGATAATGTCCCGTACGTGTTCTACAGGGGATAAATCGGGGGATTTTGGAGGCCAGGGCATTGGATTAATTTGAACGTGGTCAAAGTAGTCTAATGCTACACTTGCTATATGAGGCAGGGCATTATCTTGTTGAAAAGTTAAGGTTAGGAGTGTCCTAAGAAACGGTATGAGATGAGGTTCCACAACTCCTTGGACGCCTTTTTGCCCTTGCCCGGCCATTAAGCATGCCTAAACAAAATCAGAACTCTAATCTCACCAAAGACTATTGTGGTCTATTCCTGCTTCCACAATAACCCTTCACTTCACCACACAACTCGATTACGTCGATGTTTTGAAGTCCGAGGTAGCACCCAATGTAAACGGTATGAAAAAAGGCCAAAACTTATCCAATGATAAACGCTTCGCATTCCAATGGGCTTTCCATGTTCTTCAAACCGCTGATTTGCAATTGCCCTAATAGCGAAAAAGCAATTTTTTAAAGCTAATAATATTAGGAGGCGATTTGCACGTTCTGTTGTTCTGCGAGGTCGTCCTGTACCTCTGGCTGTTCGTGTTTGGCCTCCTTGACTCCATGACTGATAACATCTGATTACAGTATCCAAACTTTTGTGCACTATATCTCTAATTTCCTAAAAAGAAAGTTTAGCCCGCCGTAGTCTGACGATCCAACCCATTTTACGTTCGCTCAGTTACCAAAAATTTGCATTTCTTTACACTCTGGGTATGTTAAACCGTGTAAAAACTCACAAGCACACCTTATAAAAGACTCAGTGTGTCTTTAAATTTCATTTATAGCCTAGGCAGCAAATCAACAGAAATCCGTCTAAAAGAGAAACCCCACCGCTGTGTTCACACGTCGTTGTCGTGGTTGGGCCCAGTAGGATCTTTTGGAACATGCGATAGAGTTGCTGGTTATCGGCAACTCTTTGCTAGCGTATGGAACGGGAAGCTAACATGAACATAAGGCTTAACTCAAGGTGTTAGCATACCGTGCTGATGAGTGAATGACATCCTGTGCCTTAAACAGGTGGGGCTCTGCCGTGGTGGACTACTACTTCCCTAGTTCCAAACAGAAAGCGGACATAACGGCATTCATAGGAAAAAAGTGACAAAGAGGTGCCACCCTAGGTCACAAGCAGACAAAGGTGCGCCGACCGAAACGGGTAAATCCGTTTCGAAAGGTGCCCCTGAAGTCACCGGCGCCTGTTTCACTGGAAAGGGCTAATCCATCTCAAACAAACAGGTGCTTAGGAGGGGATTCCTGAATCCAAACAGAAAGCGGACAAAACCGCCTTTATAGGGAAAAAGGTTTCCTGGCTTTAAACAGAAAGCGGATAGGACAGTTTTCATAGAGTAAGGCTGGAGATGCGGCCTCAGAAAGAACATCTGGTTCCTGCAACAAAGACCTGGTAGCTACCCACGTCACTAGACCGGAAGAGGAAGGCATGACGGATCTAATCGTCTGCTCGTCATACTCTTTAGGAGACAGGGACACCAGAACACATATTGTGCTCGTGTCCGGTTTAAGAGATATGAATTTTTAAAATAAATATTACACTGTTAGATCAAGTCTATTTTTAATTCAAAAAGAGGAGCTCTGGTCCAGTTGCCGATCTTCTGGCCCGTAAATTGACTTTATTAAGTCTTCTTCTTACTGTTATTTTTATTGACAGCAACTTGACGGACTCTTTGGAGTTCATTTCTTATCACTATTCGATCTCTTAAAACTGGGAGTCTAATAAAGCGATCATCAAGGGCGGAAGTAGCGCGATTATCTTCCAGGTCCACGTCTTCTGCCATAACTTAAAGGCTCACGAAACCTTGCAAGGGCTCTTTCCACGCTAGATTTTATAAAACCCAGCATATTCGCCACATCTCTATAGGAATAACCAACAACATAAAGAGAAACGGCTCTAACTAAATTTTGGATGACAAAGGCATCGTAAAATAAAAAATAAATTTAAAATTCACTCAGGAAACGTTTAAAATGCTCGAAAGGCCAGATACAACTCTTTAACAAATGTAGAATACGTTTTCAAGGAATCCTAAACATTCCAAAAAACTCAACGTTATTTTCAATAATTGTTGAAAAAAGTTTAATGTTTATTTCAAAAATTTATATCTCTTAAACCAATAAAGATACCAAGAGGAATTAAACACCAAAATGTTAAACATGAACCAAACTCTGCAGTAAAGCATATCTAGAGTAGATTACATTGCAAAATTACTTTACAGAGTGCTATAAACTTAAGAGAAAAATATACTTTTTATTTTCTTGTATATTTTAACATGTAAACTGTATTTTTATAAAATGAACAAAATTAATTAAAAACGAAACATTTTGAAAAGGAAACATTAAAATGGGACTATGGAAGAAAAAGTTATCATATATTAAATTTGATCTAAATTTTGGTTGCCCCGAATTTTATGTAGGTGATTTTATTAAAAAACCATTTACTAGGTATTTGGTTTCTATGTCACTCAGTATATCATCCTAAACAGCCTAAATTCATCTGACAAAAAATCAGGGGATAAATAATCTCCGCCTATGCTTGACTGCTTACCGTCAGATAGCTGTGCATTAGTTGTTATCGTTATAGCCGAGCTCTGTGCCGGTGGCTGATAGAACGAACCATGAATGGGACACCGGGTCTGTATTCTGACCTACCTGGACATCTGAAGATACCATACCCTCGCGCCGGTTAAAATCCAGGAGCAATACCCTCTCAACGACTTCCAAATGGCCCAAAAGTTATTTTTTAAATTTCATTACTGTGTTTTTTGCGCAACACCACGTTCAGTTATTTTTTGTAATAACCGTGACTCTTTTAAAATTTGCCGTCCAGTTCTATTAACTAAATAATTACATTTTCCATTCGCCACAAACGCTTAATATCCACCATCTCAATCAAGACATCTTTCTAGTCGTAAATCAATCGAATTTTTTCGCGCTTTCTCGTCGGCTATTAACTTCTAATTACCGATCGATTTTATCAATGTTCGATCCGGTTCGACTACCGACGCGAATATGAGCGAACATGTCATAACGATTACAAAGTTGTCAAGAAGCGAATTAACTAGAATACAGGAGTCACAAATGAGTTGCTTAACATTGGTGTAATATTATCTTATAAATATTTAAAGGATCAGCGTTTACTAAGTAGTACAGTTTAAAGGGCAGAAGCTTTAAAATTTATCAGCAAACCACCAGATGGTTCGCTCTGAATAAGTGGTGCATAAAACATAATAAACCAAAATCTCTACAAAAATAAGCTTTCCCATGTTTGCAAAACAAAATAACATTTTTTAAAGGTTTTTTTATTTAGAGTAAAAAAATGATTTAATTGTGAAACATAATAGGACTCTTGCAAAGAATGGAATAACAAACAAAATGATTTTTCAAAAACCCTTATCCGATGCATTTTTTGTAGAGCAAGGTACGAAAAACTGCAAATATCTACCATTTTATAAAAAAATTCGTAACTCTAATGGAGGGTTGCACAAAAGTTAACAATGGTTTAGAACAGAGGTTCTCAAACTTATTTTGTCTAACGCCCACTTTGAAAATCAGTTATTTTGTAGCGCCCCCCATTTTTTTCACCTTAAAAATCTCAATAACATATTAGTCTCGCTTGGCGTTTAATTAAACCTATATTCTAAACGACACTCTTCTTACCAGACAGAGCAAAAATAATGGAACTTTACAATATTAAGTATCTTATATTCAAAATTAACAATTATCACCACTGATCAATAATAATTCAACTTTACAATATTAAGATGATCGGGTAACGAGCAGGGTGCGTGAATGATACAATAAGCATGGGGTGCGTGCATGCTGCGAAACGTCACGTCTAGAGGTGGAAAGTTCGAATCTTTTTACTAAATCGATTCATTTGATTTATTCACTTGAAAAGATTGTTCCCAACCGATTCACTTTATTATGATGCCGGTTGGACTCGGTCGGTTTTGAATTCCACCAAAAATGTGGTAGTTATGTTAAAAAAATGATTTACATTTATTTCATTTTGGTATATTTTTTAATCTTTGTGACAGCTCACGAAGAATTTTTCATATACATATATAATATATGCTGGACATATACATATAAATACATGCTCCTAAGTACCAGAGTACCGTAAGTGCCGGGTTTTCCGAAGTTTAACCCATCTTTTTCCCCAGTTCCGTCAACGCTGTCCAAGCACTGAAACATGTAAATATTGCATTTCATAGCACCTTTTAGACAACGCGGTAGTGCCACCACGGACGTTATTTTAAATAATTTACTACCTAATATGTCTCCCCGGCGGGAGAATCGAACCCGGATCGCTGGCACGGCGAGCCGAGACTCTGACCACTACGCTACCGTAGAGACAATTATAATTATTATTTTAAAAAATATAAATGGAATAAAACTTTCAAAAACTGTAATTGATAAAACTTACCTCCAAATTAAGTCTTTGTTCAAAAGAATAGTTAAAACAAATAAAAAAAGTTCTTTTAATTGCCAAATAGGTATTTAGCCAAAACTGACTGGAACCGACAATACGCAAAAATTGTTTGCCTAATACTTCTTCTTCTTCTTCAAGTGCCATATCAGGTCCACCTGACGTCGGGAATTACTTGGGCAAGTCTTTCTCGATTCTGCGCCAATCGGAATACTTCCTCTGCGCTGCGTGCGCCGGTCCATTCACGGATGTCCCTCAGCCAGGAAGCCTGCTTATTTCTTCCCTACCCTTTACGTCCTTCCACTTTTCCCATCATAATCAGCTGTAGAATTCTGTAGCGCTCTCCTCAGAGGATATGTCCAAGATACAAGATTTTCCTCCTAATACACCTCTGGTAATGTGAGCAAAATCGAAATATAACAGACCACTTGCCGGGTCATAGCACAAAAACGACCGATTTGCCGTCATAAAAAACCTAATTACCGAATCTTCGTGACCTCATGAACGAAACAAATCATCAAACTAGGTTCGTTTTTCATCACAGAGCGATCGAGCAAGTGGCTCAAAAAATAATTGAAAACCGGGAATGAATTTATTCGAATCAGTGCACTAACTCGTTCTTTTTGAACGAATCGTTCACGAACGACACACTCTAGTCACGTCAGTCGCCGGCCGGTCGCGAGTCGCGGCTTTATATTTGGCACCTGCATCCCAAACACGGACCGACGAACGTTGACGGACTAAAATACAGGATTGCACAGATAAATCGTACAAATTTGTTCGCGCAAAACGTGAATTTAATAATTAAACCTTTTAATTTTAATTTTATTTGTTCCTGGTAGCAACAATATATACCTATTTTAATACGTGTCTTTGGAGGTGGGACCTCACCTGCGACACGAAGACACGAATATTTGTCAGTGTTTGATAACTATTACTAAATATCTTAAGATATAAATAGCGTTCTGAACGCATTAAAAATATTAAATATTTAATATATTTTTAGTCTATAGTTATCAGTATAATAGGATAAAAATATGAACTAATAAATGGATATTGTGTAGTAGAAGGATTTTAATTTCATGAATTTTAAAATATAAAGTAGCTGAAGTTACAAATCACCCATCGCCCCCTTAAATCATATCAGCGCCCCCAATTTTTTCTCGGTCCCTTACCGCCCCCTCTAGGCCTCCAGCGCCCACAAGGGGGCGTTATCGCCCACTTTGAGAAAGACTGGTTTAGAATGTTAAACAAAACGTTATGTCAGTGTTATTAAATGGTTTTGGTAGGCAACCTGTCAAAATCTGAGATTTCGTTAAACATTCTAAACCATTGTTAACTTTTGTGCAACCCGCCATTACATTTTTAAAGTTGGAAAGCTGATCTTCAGGAATATTATGCTGTTATTGTATTGTTTAAACAGGCTGAAGTCCGATGCCAGCCAACAAGTTTTTTTTAAATCATAGGTTAAAAAATGTGCAGTCAAATTTTGGAGTACTCAGCGGATTAACAGAAATTGTGCAATTTCTGTTAAAGTTTAGTAGACAGATTAGTAAACATTAAGTTTTATTATACAACTTGTATATCTTTGTTTCCTTATTAATTTGATGAAATATGTGAAAAATGTCTCCGAAGATTGCGCTGAACGGACTATTCCGCTCTTGGACCAGAGTAGTGGAGGTCAAACCAACCTAGAAGAAATATACAGCGTCTTGCACTCGCATTTCTACATTTTCCCTAAATTAGACATTGTTTGAAATAATGCTCTTCTATCTGGGGAATAATGTCTTTCACAACTATTCTCTCATTTTAAATTCCATCCGAAGAAGGGCCATTCCATTCTCACAAAATTTTTCTCCCTTATATCACCGATGAGTTGGAGGACACCTGTTTTTCTGTTATAGGTTTTTGTTCCCAAAAAACAAGTCAATATGTTTCTTCCCCCAGCCTAATAGAACAACACAACGTCCACCTCTTACACAACACATGCATTTCACAGACCATCTAGAGAACCAAAACGTTATACTCAGCCCCTTCCTCTTTATTCTTAGCGCATCGCCTAATAAATCTATTGACTTCAGAGGTCTTTCCTCACCTTAAGTCTTGTATTCGCAGTACGCATGCTTTAGACCCTTGTGGACTAGCCTAAAATAAAAAATGTGGCGATTAATAATACCTGATACGTTATGGGACTCAGAACACAACGCGGTGTTATGAATCTATAACGTAACTCGTTTTTGTTATAATATAATAAAAAACAACAACAAAAATCTAAAAATATATTAATTTTTGATACAAATTCCTGCTACTAATTTATAAAGATATTAATAACACATTTTTTACGTTTCTTTAAAACAATCCCTGCTGCTGATGAAATTTTTTTTCATTGCATTGATTTTTCACCTTTTTATCATAACACCATGTCAAAAGCTGGTTATATATTTTCTCATATTTTGGTCCCGACTTTTTCGCCAACAATGATTCCGTGGTACGCTCTGCAACAACTTCTATATCTGAAGGGAGACTACCAGGATCGCTCATCGTACCGACTGTAGAATCAATTGACTTTTCAGAAAAATAATTCTCTACTTGATGAACAACCATAGTCAAGTCAGTAAAGAGAGCCAAAATTTTTGGCCATCTTTACTGGCTAAACGAAGCAATTTCAGATAATTTGACTTAGGAATTCGTAATAAAATTTTGTACACGTATTTTCCGAACACTCTGTGTATTTATGGTTAAATTAAATGGTAAAAAATCAAATCAAAAAAATTACTTTGTCTAAATATATAAAGCAAGCAAAGCCTAATTAAATACAATATCAAATATGTAACTTCCCACTGTTTTATTAACTAAAATTAAAAATTAATATACTACGGTTGTCACATAACCTGGATCTTTAATTTTAATAGCTCTTCACCAAAGTGGAATAAAGATATTTATATGCCTTTTGCATATTCATATTAGTCTCTAATAACTACATCTAGGGATATAAAATAACTAAACCAATTAACTTATTACGGCTGGAAACAACTAAATAAATAAAATTACCGCTAAACTGCTCGTAATTTGAAAAATAGTAGGAAAAATAAATTTGCACTGGTTTATCTCCCAAGTTATTTGCGATTTCTGTTAATAATATTTTAATTTTTAAAGGTAATTATAATCTCTTTGTTTTAGATAGATAGTTTGATACATAGATAGATAATTTTATTGGTGCAAATTATCTGTAACAAATAGTATATTAACAATTTTAAAGAGTAAACAACACTACACTAAAACTTATAAGTTACAAATTCACAACATAGTTAAAATAAAATACATTAAAAAACATATAAAGTTACTAAATAGGTCTAAAATAAGAAAATTTAAAATTGGTTAACAACATCAAAGTCACTACTTATTCGCTGCATGAGTAGAAAAAAAATTACTACTGTTTTTAATTGCCCTAACGGGAGATCCTTACTGCCTTAGGCAGTTTACTGAAATAAGTTATTGCCAATAAGTTAACCATTTTAACTTTTCTTGCGCTAAAATATGATGTAGCCAAATTATCTTTATTGCGAGTATCATAGAAATGGAAATCTTCAATAAAGTTGTATTTAGAGATGTTTTTTGCAAATATTAGATCTTTATAAACAAAAATATAAAATTTTCGATTAAGAAACACACCTGAATAAAAAATGGATTTTAAGCATCACGGATATCATATTGTGATTATTTTCCCCCATATCTCTGATTTTTAGTAAAAATCACGCCTTAATGGTTTTGTGCCTGACTATGATAAAAGTCGCGTCACATGATTGCTTTGGTGTTTGTCACGAGATAAACGCCAATGTTAATTTTTTGTTTGGAAGTAGTGATGAGCAAAACAAGACCAAGACCAAGACAGGGCTAGTCTTGGTCTTGGTCTTGGTCTTGCAAGCCTGGTCTTGGTCTTGGTCTTGCAAGCCAAAAGAAGGTCTTGGTCTTGGTTTGCAAGCCAAAGAAAGTCTTGGTCTTGGTCTTGCACCACCCGTTCTTGGTCTTGGTCTTGGTCTTGCTGCAAGAGTCTTGCTGGTCTTGCTTTATTTTGGTAGTAATAATTTAAACTAAGCCATCTTGAATAAAATATATCTTTTTAATACTTAAATATGCTTTAACATTTTAAAATATACTTATTTTAATCTTAAACATACATTTGAATTATTTGATTAAAAAGCTTATTCTAAATGAAGCGGTTTATTTATTTATAGCGCCAGGGCCGGATTTAATCTTTTTCTACCCATGGACTAAAATATTTTTGCCGCCCTAATATGTCAATATTTTTTGACATATACATATACACTAGTAATTCTTATAAAAATTTCTTAAACAAATTTAAAAAAGTAAAACATACAGAAAATTAAATAACAATTCTTTAAAACAAACAAATTATAGGATTTAAAAAAATATATTAATTTTTTTAAAAATTAATCGTAAATTTGCCCCATAATATTTGCCGCCCTAGGCTTTAGCCTACTCAGCCTTTGCGTAAATCCACCCCTTTATAGCGCTCTATTTTTGGTTAAATTAAGGCACAACCTTCTTTTATACATTTAGTGGCATATAGAAACATTTTAGGGATAAAAATTATTTTTTTTTTTGAAGAAGCATATAAAATTAAAGCAAATACAAAACTGTGTACTGTGTGAGCAGAAAAAAAAAGAATTTTAATTTTAACCAGATGTGAAATTTATTTGACAATAGTTGTGATATGTTAACATTGGTTTCTGATTTAAAAAAAAGTTATTTAAAAAACTTTTCAGTTTATATAAACTTTTTACCTTTAAATTGGTTAAACATTTGCCGTACAAAGTTTGTAGAAATACTTTATAAACAATCTGCAGATACAAGGGGGCTCAATACTGTGACAAAGCTCGATATCTCCGAAATCGTCCATTATAGTGAAAAACTAAACATACAAAAATTATAGACAAAAAGGGCATAAATGTAAAATTATTCATTCCAAATTTTCGATCCTCCCTATTTTTAGCTTTCCCTAAAATAAAAATTTATGGCGAAGAAATTTACCATGTATATTATGCTGGAAATTGTAGTTATAGAAACAATATCGACGTAGATGGTTTAAAAAATATTATTTTCTGTTTTAACTTTTCCTCCCAAACCGAATGATTTACAATCATTTATATAACAAGTATTCCTTTATCACATGGCAAATATATTTTTATTAATCCATTAATTTCAAATTATCTTAATTTTAAGAACAATCTAATGCTGCTACTTCTTACAGTGTGAAACAAAAATAATGATTTCTGGATTTTAAGATTATTGATACACCCTGTAAGGGGGTGCATCACTTGATAGCAAATACAAAAAAACATTAAAAACATGAAAGTAATTTTCAGCTTCCATAACTTTTGAACTCCTAATTTTTCTCTGGCGTAAACGATTTCGAGTCAAGCTTTGTCGGACCATTGATCACCCTCTCATTATTTTTTGAAACGTGTTATTAAATTTACTCGTTATTGTTGTTAAAGAACTATAGAACTTAAAGAACAAAGTGATCGATTTAATTATTATTTTATTTAAAAACTTTTACTTATTAAATAATCGCCTCTTTTAGCAGTTTTTGACACAGTTTTTGTCATGTTCGTTTCAAATACCTCTGTATATTTATTATAAAATAAAATATTACAATATCAAAAAAAAATTGCAGAAGTGCAAGAGTCTTGCAGGTCCCGTCTTGGTCTTGCGTAGTCTTTGCACACCTCGGTCTTGGTCTTGGTCTTTGGTCTTGGCCTTGCTGCAAGACCAAGACCGCAAGACAAGACCGGTCTCCTCATTACTATTTGGAAGAAATCTTCGGTACTAAATAAAGTCTTGTCAAAGATAAATTGTTTAGAAAACATTTTTTATGTAGTAAATCTAAAAATACTGCGACCCAACCAACGGACACGGAAAAACATGTTTCGTATTTCAGAGACGAAAATCCCTCCAAACCATATTTTCGCTGCAATTTTTCTATCTGCATAACTGCACTTTTTGATTTTTAAAAACTATTGCATTTTTGATTTCATGCAAAAAGAATACGGCAGACACTACTTTTTCGCGGTAACCCGGGTATTTTGGTAATTATTTTAGTGATTTTTAACTGACTTATTTTGACACTATAATTAACTCAACCTAGAAGAGCTTTGATTAAAATGTATGTGCAGGAAGAAAAATTTTAGGCAGGAAATCTTTTGAACCATAAAAATAGTATTAAAAGTTGATATTTATTAGTTTTAAATGTTTTGTTTTAAAAAGTGTATTTTAGTGAAATTTATGGAAAAATTATTACCGAAAGTATAGTCTGTCTCTAGGTATATCGCTATGGCTTTTGACGGACAATACCCCAATAAACCTTTAACGATTTTATTACCTATTGTTATTGGGTAAGCCCATTATTCCATAATGGCAGGGGTGAGCTAGGTATTTTTTGAGTATTGACTATTTGGTATATAAATATTTCGGCTAATATTTTAGTGGCAGTGTTGTCGCGTCAAAATCATTTGTCATTAGATGCAAAACAGGTTGTGAAAAATGTGTATGAAACTTTAATCAGTAGAGGGCTAATTAAACAAGAAGCTTTAAAAGAAACCTGTCTACTTACAAAAATTCCCATATCATCGATAAGGGATATTATTATTAGTGAATAATTAAACAAAAGAAAAGAACGTAGTGATTTTCAATCTCATCGTATTGACAAAAGTGATCAGGACCTAATAAGAAGGAATATATATTGTCTTCATGAAAGCGGGGTTGTTCCTACCTTAGATAAACTAAAAAAAGCTAAACGAAGACGAAACCAATATAAATATTAGCCGTGCCACCCTCCATGGAGTTGTTTGTAAAATGGGATATAGGTTAGAAAACAGATCCCTTGATGAAACATGGTTCGATACACACGACACAGTATCCAAAGAATGAATTGATTCCAATCAAAACTGTAGACAAAAGCACCTTTAAATAAAGGAAAATACATTACCATAATACACGCTGGTTCAGAAGACGGATTTGTCCCAAACTGCTTGCTGTTGTCTGCAAAGAATATTAAGGATACTAGCTTGGATTATCATGAGGATACAAGTGCAGAACTTTTTAAAAACTTATTTCATTCCAAACAACAGTGTTATTGTCATGAATAACGCAAGCTACCACAGCCGTCCGCTACACAAAGCACCAGCTTCATCAAGTTTAAAAACTGAAATCCAGGAATATTTGTTAGAAAATGATATTTATTTTAAATTTATTTACAAAAAAGCGCAGCTTTTGGAAGTCCTAAATACATGTGCAATTAAAAAACAATATGTATGTGATAATTTGGCTGAACAGGCTGGGCATACTGTCTTATGTCTTCCTCCGTATCACTGTATGTTTAACCCCTTAGAGCATTAAATTTGTGGAACCAAGAAAATTTAAAGATCAGAGCAGAAAATATTACACCTACTTTAAGACCCAGTGTTATAAAAAATGTAATTACTAACATACCAGTTGAGAGCTGGAAAAATTCAGTACAGCACATTATAAAAATAGAGGACTCTTACATTTCTAAACAAAACAACATAAATCCTATTGTAAATAATTTCAATGATGACTCTAATAGTGAAACAGAATTAGATTTAGATATTTAGATTAAAAATGTAATTATGTATAAATATTATAATAGTTATAAATTTACTAAAACTTAAAATTATAAATCTTTATATTATTAGAGTCCGTCCCTAATGTTCTGTCCTTTAATACCTACTGATCCGCAGTTTTATTGTTGTCGGCAGGTATAATCCATAAATGAAGGCAAGAGCTAACACGGTATACTTTGAGACAAACTATACCAAATACCAAAAACGTAAGAATTTGGGATAAATTAAACCACCCTGTCGAACATGTCTGTAGAATCAATAAATTTAGTTTTTTTTATGATCTCTATATTTTTTCTAAAAAAGGACTATTTTTCAATTTTGAAAAATTGTTGAAACACCAAGAAAAAACACACGATCTAAGGTTTCGCGTTGGGAGGTTATAACCAATCGCCAGCAATATTATACTGTTCCGTTGGGTTTTAAAAGACAACCTGACAATTTATACACTTGCTAGCGTAAAGTGGTGCAACAAAAAGCTAATAAAGTATTGTCCGCCATTGTATGTATTATGTATAGCCAGAACCGGCGCGGCGGCGGTAGCGCGATTTTTCATACCGGAGAAGAATGGACTCGCGCGAATTTTTGCACATCGAAATATTTCCTACAGTCACGACAAAATACGTATTATTTTCTACGGTTTTTTTTTTGTAGCGAGTATTGTTTACAATGCTATTGTTTTGTTGTTCGGTAAAAATGGCGGGTATAATATACAAAATTTGTTACGGACCTAAATATGTTGAAGCTTTTCTTTTGCTGTTACAAGCGGAAAGCTTTTTGCGATTTATAAGGTGTTATTATAAAATATGTCACACTAATATATTCAAGCCATTTAGGCCTTCATCTCGACGAGTTGTAACAACGAAAAAGTTTTCCAGAAAATTTCACACCAACATTTGCCAACGTTGGGTAACCTTGTATTTTTCGGCAATTTTCTTTTCCTGGGGTACCCTGGAGGATATTATAGTGGAAATTTTTTGACATACAAAAAAGTGACAATTGACAATACACAACTTTATAAAACGTATTTTGTTAAACCTATTTATATTATATTATTTGACAAAAAAAAACTCGGAATTAAAGAAAATTAAACAATAAGTATTTTATAATTTACTTACTTCTTAAGGACAAACGATTTCGCAACCATTTCTAAATGTACCT
>JAHBCN010018057.1:0-17526 GCA_019359885.1 Listronotus oregonensis
ATTTTATTCACATAGCCTTGTATTTCTTAAAAAAACCCACTAAATCTTTTTAAAAAAAATTTTCATAATTAAAAATGTAGTAGCAATGTGTTAAAATCCAATCAATTTTTTTCGAAAAATTCTAATAGCCCACTTCGAAGCATAATAATCTATATAACTGGTATACTTTTCACTTTTACCGGTATAATTTTTGTATGTACCTCTACTTTTTTTCCATTTATATCTATTAAATTAGTTTATAAGAATTGCAATGTTGTAAGGGGTGGTTTTTAAGGATTAAAAATTTGCAAAATAATGAAATTGGTAATAACTCAGGCAGTAATATTTTTTATTAATAAACTTGTTGAGCTACTAATTTTTTTTGGGTATTTTTTTTTAATTTAGCTATAATAGGGGTTAATTTATTAGAGTTAAAAAGTTGCAAAATAAAATTTGTACATATTTTAGGCAACATCATTCTTTTTTTAGGGTAAATTATTCTTTTTACTTTAAGCTTTCAAAAAAGTTGATTTTTAAGGGTTGAAATATTTTATAATTGTATTCCAAAGCATGAAACAATCATTATTTATCTAATCCAAACCAAATTTTACTATCTTAAGGTTTAAAATATTACTTTATGGGTTTTGACAATTACGGGTAGTTTTCACCCGCAAAACACAAGCACCGCACATCGACATAATATAGAGTTTAAAGTAGAGAGTAAGATGAGCCTAATTTTAAATTTTTATGCCAATCAATGCTGGACAAAAAAATGTGAGATTTTGCCATTTTTTACTTTATTTCCGGGACTATAATTATATATTATCGAACCATTTTAGTTTGTGAAAAACACTTTTTTTTGTAAATCTCATGGGGGTGGTTATTTAAGGGTTAAGTTATTGTGGTTAAATATTTATTATACCATAAACTATTAAAATTATAATATCTACAGTGTGTCTACTTAAGTTATTCTTTATAAAAAGTCCTGCATGTTCTAAAATCTCAAATGCAATGAACAAATATGAAATTTTATTAATCTTATACAAGGTATGCCAAAAAATATAAAATTTGCTTAAGAGTAAAGTACCTTTATATTTTACAATTTCGAAAATTGTTATAATAAAAAGTTGTTCGGAATTAAAAACTATGTATATGTAATTTCATCCTTGTAATTAAAAAAAATATTTTTTAAAAATTTTGCCTTCATTTCTAATAAATTTTATAATAGTTTCTACCAATTTCGCTAAATACAACTGATATTTTAAATGCCACTGTAAAACATTTCTTGTCAAAACATCCTTGATTATAATATGTACAATAATAATACTTAAATTTTCGTTGTTCGAGTGGAGATGTTTCAAGAAATATTTTTATTTTTTTATAAATTATTGTAACTGCATATTTTACCGTAATTTTTTATTCCGAACAACTATTTATAATAACAATTTTCGATATTGTTAAAGGTACTTTACTCTTGTATAAAATTCTTATTTTTTTTGACTTACCTCGTATAGGATTAAAAAATTCAATATCTGATGATTGACAAAAAATGTTTTACAGTAGCATTCAAAACATCAGTTGTATTTAGCAAAATTTAATAGAAAGCATTATAAAATTCAGTAGAAATAAAAGCAAAATTTGTAAAAAAAAATTTAATTAGAAAAATGTAATTGCATATTTAAATATAGTTTTTAATTCCGAACAACTTTTTATTATAACAATTTTCGAAATTGTGAAATATAAAGGTACTTTACTCTTGGACAAAATTCATATTTTTTGGCATACCTCGTATAAGATGAATAAAATTTCATATCTGTTGATTTAATTTTAGATTTCAGAGTATGCAGAGCTTTTTAAAAGCATAACTTTTTTTCATAAAATGAATAATTAAAAAGTTTCCCATATGTTGCCAACTTAAGTAGACACAGTGTATATTTTTTTAATATAAGCGTCATAATTTTAAGATAAAAAAACAAATTTTTTGTAATTTTATTAATAAGGGTGATTGTTAAGGGTTAAAACGTTGCAAATATAATGTAAGTTTTAACTTAAAACAAAAAAATATATTTATTCTACATATTTAGCTATAATAAAAATAAAAAGCACACTTTAAGCACATAAAAACTTAATTTTAAATTTTCATAAACATTGAAACTATACAAAAAAATCCGGAGGTAAAACACCTTTTTTCTCCCCACACCCTGTACTATAACATCTTTGTTTCTATTTAAGCGCGCTACGATACGACCTTATATAACTGTTCCCATATTTTAAAAACAATTCTGGTAAAGGCTGAACTTAGCTGCTTCAAATCTCTACTTTTAAATGAATAACACTTTACAAACTTTTTATCTTTCTTGGTAAAACTTATCTAAAAGTGGTGTTTTTTAAGATACATAGTGCACAGCGACATAGTTTCTTTTCTCCTCTTATTTAGGCCAATTCTTTTTTTAACTATTTTAATATCTTTTGTCGTATACTAAAATGTTTTAAATTTTGCAGCATAGCTAAATCGTTATTTAAAAACTATTTATAATCCATTATTTTAATTAAAATATTTAAAATAATTATATTAAATTTAAATACTTTATTAACTAACACCAGATTTAAAACAGATGTTTAAATTTTTAACTGCTTTGACCCAAAAGTTTCTATTTTGAATTGTCTCTTACTTTATGGCGCTACATTTTTACGTAAAAACAAATAAAACACAAATAACTCTGTCATTCTATAACAGATATAATTAGCTTTTTTTGCGTGACTGAAGTTGTGGCAAACTATGTCATTTTTAAACGCAATACACCTATTTCTACCCATATTTATACAGTGAGATTTTTCCTTGATAATTACACTCATTTACGGCCAATTTGTAAATAGTTTGGGTCTCTACAAGGTGTTTTCTAATTGAATGTGAATATTTAAGAGGGCGATTTTTTAGTTCATTTTAAAAAGAAAACCTTGTGTGAATATATATCTTAAACTTCTTAACTTTTGAGATACAGGTGGTAGATTTTCAAAAATAAATCATTATTAATATCTCTAATACCACTATAGATATTTTAATATGGCGTACATGTATCGAGAGGCATTTTTTAGCTTCCACATTTTTAAAAAATTCCTACACTGGCGCTCGTACGGAATTTGACCTGTCTATTTTGGCACACATTGATGGAAAAATATTTTTAAAATCTTCAGTCATTTTTCAGCAAAGTTAATCACTTATTTTTTTTAATCCGATGCACGGTTTTTGGCTTAAAAAAATAAAAACTGTTTCTCTGCATAATCATAACAATATCGGTAAACAATATGACCATGCAGAGATATATCCAGATTTAATTGTTCTAGGAGAAAACTGTGCATCGGGCTAAAAAAGTCAAGAATAAAAATAGAAATAAAAATTCATCTAGAAAAACTAAATCTAAATATTTCTTTGCATGGTGATATTGTTTACCGATATTTTAATGGTCATACAAAGAAACGGTTTTTATTTTTTTAAGCGAAAATCTCGCAAGGATTAAAAAAATCAAGTGATTAACTTTGCTCAGCAATGATTGGGAATTTTAAAAATAATTTTCAGAGAAATCAGTGGTGTACCGTCAATGTCTGTCAAAGAGGCAGGCCAAATTCCGTACGAACGCAACTGGTACAAATTTAAAAAAAAAACACTAAAAAATGGTCTCTGGTAAATGGGATAGCTGAATGGTATATGTATGCCAAATTTCATTAAAATATCTAAAGTAGTATTTTAGATATTAATAAATAATTATTTATTTTTGAAAATTTTATCAGCATGTATCTCAATAGTTACTATGTTTAGGAGATACGTTCATATGAAGTTTTCTTCTTAAAATGGGACAAAAATCGCCACCTTAAATGTTGACATTCAATTAGAAATCTCCCTGTACCACACACTTTTTAGTACAAGCGTGCGGAAAACTATACTTTTCCGGAATAATCTGCTTGCGAAAAATAGCACTTTTCGGCACTAGTGCGGAAAAGTAAAATCTTTTAGTTTTTGGTACATACATTATTTTCTAATTGTAAAATGCATATGCATAATTTTGCTTATAATGGTTACATTGAAGAAACTGAATCTTGCTGTAATCTTGCACTCTTTTTATAACATTTATTAAATAAAATAAAATAATACCAATTTACCCAACGTAAGTACATATTTTTAATAATTCCATATAAATTATCAAAGAATCCATAGCAACCAACTAATTGTTTTTGCATCCATTAAAAATTAATTTTCTGTCACGCATTTTTCAACCAAATTGGAGAAACATTTTCAATGGATTCTGACGACGATTTACCAGCATTAATTATATTACCGAAGCAGCAGAAATAGCAAGTATATACCTCCTGTCCATAAAATCTCGTCACAGGTATGAAAAAGAATTTGTTATGTTTGAGAGCTGGTGTCAAAGTAAGGGTGTAAAGTCTTTGAACAAAGATATTTTTCGGGCCCCTTTCTCTTATTTATCAAAAACATGTAAACCCAATTCATTATATAGATACTCGATGCTAAATTGTATCATTAAGTTACTAATGTGACGGCCTACCTTAAAAAACAAAGCGTTGGTTTTAGACCCAAAAAGGCTAAAGTCTTTTTAAAAGAAGGAATATCGAAATTCATGGATGAAGCACCAGATGATACTTATTTACATATAAAAGTGGCTACGATTTTTGGCTTAGCGGGCGCTTGTCGTAGAGAGGAGTTAACAAAAATAAGTGTGGACCCTATTTAAGACCAAGGAAATTTAGTATTGATACACATCCCTGGCTTAAAAAATCACAGCTCTAGAAGCTTTGTCATCTTTGAAGATGCCGAAAATGAAAAATTTTTAAACAAAGTTTAAGCTGTTAATTAAAAAATTTCTATCTGACACCTTCTAAAAACTTCGAACAAGAGGTAATAACACGATTATCCCTGCAACTATAACATAATAATTCAGGTGTTTCCAAAGCTGATAATATTCCACTATGGCCTGTTTTCTGGACAGAATTCCTATTTGGTTTATTCTTACCATTTTCTAACTTTTCTAATATTTCACACCTATTTTTTAGAAAAACATTTATATCATTCCAAGAACGTAATCTTTTTTTATATTGATAATATTTCCAGTTCCTTTTGGTAACGATATTATATTAATTAGATAAAATATAAATTATAAGGCGATCTCAGAATTGTGTTTTCACCCATGGTATTTAAAACAGGCCAATGCTTATTTACATTATTAAATGAGTGCCTTAATTCAGTATAACTCATTTGAAATCTAGGAGTGTTTAAGTATGACTCTTGTATAATTGTGTACAATACTATTTTAATTTTCGCACGGATCAGCTGGAAGAGCCCATGCGATATATGCATATTTTTTTAATTACCACCGTCAGCCATTCTTTAACAAATTAAAAAAATTAGAAAAATATAATAGGGTAAAGGCACAAAAAAAATATAAGAAATAGAATTAGCGAACTTACTGGTTAAAGGAAATTTTCTGAAGACTACGCATGGAATAATATGCAACAAATCAGCGCCTTCCTTAATTTCCAAAACAGCACATACAAGGTACTATGCAGCAATGGCGGTTCAAAATTGCACAATAAACATTTAAAACACTTCTTTTAGAACTTTTATTCGGTTAGTTGGACCAAATCTTAGGATAGAAGTAAACTGTATTATTTTTTTTTTGTACAAAACCTTTACTTTCCATTATCATTAAAAAAAATACTAGACAAAATGACATCACATAATAATAAGATATAAATGGTGTCAATTTTATTTTTATTCGCTTTCGACTGCATCGCATGTGCGACGTTACACGATTTATTCCACAATTTTTATTAGGTCCAAACAAAGGGTTATTTTACAATGTATTATACAAAATGCAGATAAGACATTTTCAAATAAAAAAACAGAGAAAAGCTAACTTTTGTTTTTTAAAAACATGGTACTGGTAATAAATTTTAATCTCTATAACCTATGCTGTACGGATTGACACAACATCGTAAAGATGGCACTAAAAAATCGAGTTCTTTATACACAATATATTTTAGAAAAAACAGACAGAGACATTTCCAAATTAAAAAAAAAAACAAAGAAAAGCTAACTCTTGTATAAATTTTGGTATTTTAGGTTCTATTCATCCTATTTTTTTTTTTAAAGGTGGTAGTGGTATTAAATTTTAATTACAAAAAAAATCTAAATAACCTGTGTTTTATGAATTGACATGATATCGCAAAGGTTGCACTAAAAAATTTAGTTTTATATACAATATATTTTACAAAATACAGACAGAGACATTTTTAAATAAGAAAAAAGAGAAAAGCTAACTTTTCTACGGAAATTGTTTTTTTTTCTAGGTTCTATTCACTTTTTTTTTTAAAGATTGTATTGGTATTAAATTTTAACTACAAAGAAACTCTATAACCTGTGCTATACGGATTGACACGACATCGTAATGGTGGAACTAAAAAATCGAGTTCTTCGTATACAATATAATTTTACAATACACAGACAGAGACATTTTCAAATTAAAAAAAACAGGCCAACTTTTGTATAAATTTTGATTTTTTAGGTTCTATTCACCTTTTTTTTTAAAGATGGTAGTGGTATTAAATTTTAATTACAAAAAAATCTAAATTACCTGTGTTTTATGAATTGACACGACATCGTAAAGGTGGCACTAAAAAATCGAGTTTTTAATATTCAATATATTTAACAAAATACAGACTGAGACATTTTTAAATAAAAAAAAAAGAAAAAAGCTAACTTTGTACCGAAATCGTTTTTTTTTTTAGGTTGTATTAACCTTTTTTAAAAAAGATGGTATTGGTATTAAATTTTAACTACAAAAAACTCTATAACCTGTTCTATATGAATTGACACGACATCGTAAAGGTCGCACTAAAAAATCAAGTTTTACATGTACAATATATTTTACAAAATACAGATATTAATACGTGTTTCTGCCCGATCGCGCGCTTTGTGATAGGCGCTTCATTAAAAATTAAAAAACAATGTTTTAAAATAATAAAAGCCAAAATACTTATAATATAATACTTTTTTTTTCTCTAGCTTTGGCCTTACCAACTAAGTGTTTTAGCCGCAATATAATACTTAAAAATAAAGGTTTAATTTGGGCACTTGGTAACTTTAAAATTAATAGTTTTTACCTGTGTTTTTCAGTCTTGAAAATCGTCATTTTACATTTTTTTTAAATTCATATCATATCTTTAAAGCAACTTTGGAAAATATTTTAAACAATATTTTTTGATTAAAATAAATCATAGAACCGGGACGAAAATGATAGATTTTGGATCTTTGAAAAAAAATTTGTTTAAAAATTGGGACCACCATCTTGAACCTTATTCTGGGGTGTCTTTCGAAAGTTATCATTAAAAATTCTTACAGACATATTTTTTCTAATGAATACGATATTTTTGCCTTGTCTGATTTAGAAAGTAGTGGAGCCACTTGTTCTCCCATATCTTGAGACCAACAAGTACACTATTTTTCAACAAGACAATGCCAGGACACATGTGGTCGTAGATTTTTAAACTTACAGTACGGTCCTTAGGCTCTGGCAGTCTTAGACATGAGTTAGAGGTGGGGTAGAATAAGACATTCCAGAAGGAGATAAAATATCTCATCATATTAACGCCCACACATGCCAAAAGTGTATAAGAAATCGATGGTCTTCAACACAATATTAAACCTAATTTTGTTATGATATAGAAATGTTTATTTTTCTTTTTTTTTTGTTACTTAAAATATATATTTTTTCTTTGCATTATTTTATCTAAAGATAAAATACTACCAAGGTACTGTCTAGCGCAGTCGAAAAACAAACCCTTTTATTTAAAAACTAACAATTCGCATTTAAACTTGGTCTACGATGTTCTGTAATTTTTTTTTCCATTGATATGGAAAAAGACCAAATTTTAATGTCAAGTGACTTAAGCAATGGGTTCTAAAAGTCTACGGACTTATCTGATGCCCCTGGTTCTTAATGTCTGTACTTTCTAAAGACATCCCAGGCAGCATCAGGTAACTGAAGCTTATTTTTTAAACACTCTTTCTGTTACAAAAAGAAAACCCAGCTTTTTGTTATAAATAGGTTATTGTTTTTAATTACAAAAAATTAATATAGGCCTTTAAAAAATATCAGTAAAATAAAGAATTATACTTTAAAATAATGGAATTTAAGTAACCAAATTATTATAACTAACTTAAAATGATTTTACTTTGCTACAGAGTTTTAATTACACACACTTTTAAATTACACTTAAAGTTTAAACATATCTAAGTAAAACACAAACCTAATATTTGTAATTGAAGCTAAAGTAAATTTAGCCCTTTCTCGAACATAGAAGTTATATTTACTTTCAACTTTGGTAAAACAAATTTATAAAACTACTTTAAGTTCTCGATAAATCTGTTTTAAAATTAATTGCTTTTCTTAGAAGTTATACCAAGTTATGATTTCTCTGAACGTTATTTTAACCTTATTTTTAGTTCAAAGGTAAGATGTACATAAAAATTTAATTTAATAAAATTAACATCTATAATTATCCTAAATTTTAGTAATATATATATATATATATATATATATATATATATATATATATATATATATATATATATATATATATATATATATATATATATATATATATATATATATATATATATATATATATATATATATATATATATATATATATATATAATTAATTAGCTGAACCCTATTTTATAACCATAGCGTCTTTACCCCTTTTGGTCGATTCATATAATATTATCATATGGAATTTACTTTCTTGTCTTAATGACAAAACGATTACAACATTTCTTATGTTTGGAGAAAAAAAAATAAAGTAAAGTAAATTCAAACATTGTATAACATATCGGATATGTTATTCTAAAAAGAAATCCATTAGGCATTTCCCGTTTATTTTTCCTTGTTGTACCTACGTAGGTAGGACCGACTTTTTGCAGTTCCCTCACCAGCACGACAGCAGTAAGCCAGTTACCACCAGTAATTTTTTGGTAAGTATGTATGAATATAAAGTATGTACTAAAATAGTATGTTTTTGCATCCCATAGCATAAATTTAATACCATATTTCTGGGGCTTTCTCTTTAGTAAAAATTTCAAAGAAACAGTGGCGTTAAAATCCTTCCCTCAGCCTCATTTACTGTAACAAACTCTGATAGAGTATAATTGGCACCAACATTATAAATACATTCATCAAAAATTTTTGAAATTGCTACAAGCTTATGTCCACCCATAATTTACTTTTCCTAGTGGTATTACTGCAAAAACGTATCCAAAAAAGCAAAAAAAGCGAAATAAACAGACATAGTAGCTCTCAGTATTGGTTTACCAGCACCGTCTACGGCCCAAAGCGAACATAGATTGTCCAGATTTGATTATTCTACAACGTAGATTTAAAAGTTTAAGGTAAGCTCTTAGCTTTATAAAGTGTGTCCGGGAAAATGTAAAAAAAATAAAAAGATTAATACATGTTTATGTAAACTTGTTGCGTAAAGTCTTTCTTGTTAAGGATATTGGCTCCCCAATAGCCCCAATGAAATAATTTTTTTAGATATAATTATTGAACCACCAGGGATATTTCAATTGTATTTTAAAAAGATGTAATACCAAGTTAAGACTCTTTAAATTACTATAAAAGGAAGTGTTGTAAATTAGTCACATTAAAGACAAATTAATAAAATATTTATGTGTTAGAGGGTTGGCAACTTTTGTTTAAATGAAAGCGGACGTCAAAAGGAAAGTTTTATCTGTAAAATGGATAATTTACAGCTTTACACTAATTTTATATTCTCAGTAACTTTAAAACTGATTTGAGAAATGGACTTTAAAATTAATTAACTAGAAGAAGCGCCGCTTAGTGAAATTATTTAATGGAAACAATTATGTTCAGAGCAGTTGCTTGTGACGTAACAAAAGGCTTTGTATAATTAAAATTTTGTTGTTAGGATAACTAAAGGAAAAATACACTTAAACTTAGCGAAAATTTAAGTGTTTTTCTAAAAATGCATAAAAAATTATTTTTTACTTTAGAAATTGACAAATAAAGTTATTTTGTTCAAAATAAAAAAACTTGTTTTTCATAAAACTACCTTAGTTGAGCAATTTTAAGGATAATAATATTTACAAAGTGGTAGCGACCGTTTTGGTAACTTTAAAATATTTTTTATCTTTAGAAAATAATTCTTATTGACTCTAAAAGTACTAATGAACAGGAGACGACAGTAAAAGGCACAACCCGGCATTGTAGTGATTGGTCGAGATATATCGAGTCCTGATTGGCGCAGCCAAGTTTAAGTTATTGGCGCGTTATTTGACGTTTTTTGGTTATGTTATGTTTTCTTTCTTTTCACATTGACAACAAACCTTAGACCTTAGACAAGGAAAGAGCCTTAGACCAACAAACGAACAAACATATTTTACATATTTTTGTTTTGCTGTTTGAAACTTTTGAAAGAAATTATTTTACAAACCTGTTCGTTAGAACATATTGTTTAAATAGTAAAGAGGTTGTTTTAGCAAGGAATCATGGATTCATCCTTATGTGTTGCATCCTCTTCGACAAAGTCGTCTGAAGAAAATTCATCAGAAGAGTGTCATATCTGCAGCAAAAGATTTAAAAATGTGGGATTAAGGAATCGTCATATCACAAGATTCCATAAAATAGAGGTGTTGAATCCCAAAATTAGTTATATTATTTGTCCATTATGTGAGGAAGAAACTGATTGTAAAAGTCATGAGGGATTACGAAAACATCTTGCAGGAAATCACCAGATGAGTATTGAGTTAATGACTTTTGAATTTTCTAGCAAACAAGAATACGATACATGGAAAGATGCAGAAAAAATTGAGACAAATTTTGCAATGCACAGATCAATTCAGAAAAAGGAATTTAAGATACTGTATTATGATTGTAACAGAAGTAACCACAAAGGTAAGTGCAATACTTGTTAGGCCGGTTTTTAGGTACCTACCTATGAAAGTAAATACCCTCTTCAATAGCTATTTTAAAATATATACTGGTGTATATAAGCACCCTTTATATACTCATCTATTATATATAAATATATCTTCAGGATACAAGCCCAACTATAAAACAAGGACGGAGTAATCTGGTGGGACAATTAAAATTAAAGGAGTGTGTCCCTCCAGGCTGATTTGCAAATTATACATTGATGGGCAAGTTTCCGTAAGTTATTGGAAAACACACGCTGGACATGAACAAGAATTAAGAAGCAAACATCTCTCGAAGTCAGAAGAAAAAATGGTGAAAGAGAAGCTGCAGTCTGGAGTGCCACCAAACAGAATTTTGGAGGATTCACGAAAGTTGGAAGCACAAAAACTGGAAAGATTGGCTGTCTTAACAAGTCAAGACATTACAAATTTGTCACGAAAATATAACATTCAGAAGAAACGAGATCAGAATGATATGATAGCAGCTGCAGTGAAGGTTCAGGAATGGAATGCTAATGGCAAGAATTATGCTTTCTTATTCAAGAAGGAAGGTAGGCATCAAGAAGAACAATTGCTTGCAAACAATGCTCGACTATATTGACAGTTTTACATAAACATGTATGTGTCAACAAAATGTTCCTAAACTCTTGTGTACAAAAAAGTACCTTTTCCACAATTAACTGCTTCACTAATCTTACCTGTTAAAATTACTAGAGGCAAATGAAACAGATTTTGTCAATTATCTGATAGGGTAAATTAAATACATATGAAAATAAATTCCTATTTTAAGGTACCTATCTACTTATTTAATTTTTATTTGTTCTTGGCATTATTTTCAGAATGAAGAAAGAATAAAAATGTGGGCACATTGTTATAGAAGAAATTCCGGAATCAACACAAATATGGCAATAGAATCATTCAACAACCCACTAAAGACAAACCAACTAAAGAGAAATGAAAGGGTGACCATTGAGAAGTTACTAGACACAATTGATGATGTAGTGGACATAAAAATGTGGAAGAGGATCGTGGATATTGAACGGCCAAATGCAAATAACTATCAAGACCGAATTATAACAAAAGCCCACAAAAAGGCAGTATTATTTAAGAACCAAGTGGATGTGAAGGCGGATTCTCAAGTATACGGACAATTTAAGGTTACATCATTCAGAGATCCAAACAAATTATATAATGTAAATGCAAAGCAAGTGTGTGAAAATGAATGTAAGACACTGTATTGCAGAGTATGCAAAATTTGCATTCATCGCTACCAGTGTGAGTGTGCCGAATATGTGGTGAGGAATACTTTGTGTAAGCATGTGCACTTGGTAAGAATGTATGAGGAGCGAATGGGTACTAACTCTGTTTTAGATAAAGTTGCCAAGTCTTTGGGAGAAATTTCAAATATCAAACCACAGCACGAACAGGAAATTAATGAGTTTATCAGAGAGAAGGTAGAAGAGACAAATCACGCAAAGGATGGGGTTCAGGCACAAAGCAAACGAAGCCTTCAATGGGAAAACTTACAAAACTTTGTAGAAGGACTAGATGACGAGAATTTTACTGAGTTTATGAAGGACATCCAAGGAACTGTGCGTAAATTTCAAGAGAAGATAAATAAAACTACACAGAAGCGAAAAATGGAGAAACAGAAGTATTTTCCTTCCAAAAAAACTTAAAAGCGAAAATATAAAACTATCCAGCAATGTTTATAATCCTATATAATCCCATAATATACCTATTTTATTATTTGTATCTTGCTGTTATATCTGTATTGAATTTTTATTTTAGCTTTATTAGGATTAGTTTATTCGTAAAAATTTGAAAATTGTTTAAAATAATTTATAAATTAAATAAAAAATGAATTAAATATGGGACATTAACATATTTAAGATTATTAAATAAGTTTATTTTTGTTAAATATATCCATGGTAGAATTATTTGTGACAATTTTTATATATAATAGATAAGTTAATCTTTTTGAATACTGCCTATAATATTAACCACAGATATGTGTTTTAAATTTTGAGAACGGGATGTACTGGGTCCTAGGCGAGGTTTAGAGGGGTTTTACCTCCGCCATTGCACCAAATAGTCGCCCCCTCCTTTGATTTCCCGAATTTTTAATAAAGCCAATTATTTTTAAACCTAACTATCTGGTGTTTTATTTGGGTTTACGACTGATGCCATTCCCCCCGTCACACATAAGTGTCAAATTGTATTCAGTATTCAGTCAATATATTATATATTATAAATAGGTATGATGTTTGGTGATGGAATGGAAAACGTCTGCCTTTTAAAAATTATTTTTCTTTTGACATACCTATAATTATCATAAAAAATTTGGTTCTGTCAATAATGACATTAAAATCTAAAACAAACATTTTTTATTCCAGCCCAACATTTTTCATGCAATAAAAATAATATAAATATATAATAATTAAATACAAGTAATAATTCAATACAAATATAAATAATAATTAAATACACATTATCACAATTAGAATTCTGGGTATAGATATACCTACATTTTTATTCGGATTCTCTACAAGTCTACATAACATTTTAGGCCTAAATTATTAAATTATATTTTACTTCTCTATTAATTTCAATTCCAATTATGGTACATTACACTTTTAAATGAAAAAAAATAGACATATATATTAATTATTTTTATGTTTTTAAATTTAAACATTTAGTAGAATTAAAATTACAATATAAAAAATATCTTTATTCTACAATTCAAATTATCTTAATTTTTACTAACATAAAGCCCGCCAAAATTTGAATTAAGACGCGCCCAGCCGCCAATCACCGCAACGCCGGGTTGTGCTTTTTACTGTAGTCTATGAACAGGGGCCCTCTTAACTGAGAGAAAGTTTATCAACAAGAGACTTACATATTTAAAACTTTGGAGGAAAAGCAAAGACCCTTGCAGACAACGTCCACAGTTCAGACACTTAACCTTAACGATGAAGGACAAAGTAAAACATTGTGTACAGAAAGAAATTATATTGGCTTATTTTTCGGAACGGAAGCCGTTAAAATAGCTATAAATAAAATACAAGTCCCTTACAGCTAGTTTATGGGCCAGAAAAAAAAGCATTCTTGTAAGATTAGGGTCATTAATGGATGAAAGTTCCTTCTTTGGATGAAAGTAAAAATACCAATGGTCGTCGGTAACGCTATTTCCCAGTCATGGAAAACTTATTTTGGGCTTGGTCTTTTTTAAATACATACAAAGAATATACTTTTAAAAAGAAGAAATAATTTTCGGCCTGAGCTAAAATCCTATATAATGTGTATGTGCCCGTTTAAGTCATTTTTAAAACTAAACGCGCAGAAGGTTAGATAAGTTTATGTTTTGGTTCTTGACCGCTTATAAATAATAACATAAATTTTTGCAAACATTTTTAGCGGCAGCAAACATAACTGTGTCTTTAATAAATTGAACGCAACACTCACTCGGTACTTATTTCCTGAATGATGTACAGGGTGTCCGGTTATAAATGCAACCCCGTATTAACTTTTTTATTTGACGTTTGGAAAAAACAAGTTAAATATAAAAGTTTAACTGCTTTAAATATTAAAAAAAAAACTTCTTTTTATTTAAAGTGGGTGTTTTAAAAAGTCTGGACGTGGTCCTACTTTCTTATTTCAAATAAGTCCTCTTTTTTTTGAGATTTGCATTTCACTTGAAATTCTAATCATATTTTATGTAGCATACCCTATGTCTGACTTTAATGGTTACATCACCAAATGCAAAAAACTATAAGCTTTATCATTATCACTGTTAAGCTATATCGCTATGTTTATTTATTAAATCAATTTACCATAAGGTTTAACATAACCGTCAAATGACTTTTCTTCACATTGACATTGGTTTTAATAATTTGGTAAAATATTTCTAAACCATACAGGGTGATTTCTAAGTTGACGCTTTTTTTAAACTGTGTATAAAACTCGTTAAAATAAGCAACTTTTTTAAATAACATTTTTTCAAAAACCTAAAAATAACAAAGCTACATAAATTTATTTGAAAGTGTGGATAGTGCGGGCCTGAGCATAAATAGATAGTTAATTTCTTATTTATGCTTGTTTTTTGTGTCGTTTATCACGCCGTGAATCAGTCGTATTGACCGGAACAAGGCGAGAATAAATTTTAATTTTAAATTATTGTTAAATAATGGCACAATCTAAAAACAATAAATACCTGGATTTGTTCCTTATTAATTTATGAAGAGTGTCGTTAATCTGCAAACGTTGCTTCGAGATAGTACGCGCGACGGTTTCCTTTGCGGGCCTATTCTGGACCCAAGTACCCGGGTAATTGCAATTCAGGTCGGTTTAAGTTAAAAAAGTGTGGAAAACATTACGGGAAAATCACGTTCAACGTGTCCAAGCACCACAGCCAAAAAACTTCTTGGGAGGTGGACCGTATTCGCTACAATAAATGAACGTAAGTTGCTTATTTTTTAGTATTTTAAAAAAAGGTCATTTAAAAAAGTTGTTTATTTTAATGAGTTCTATATACAGTTAAAAAAGCGTCAACTTAGGAACCACCCTGTATATGTATATATATATATTTATAAATACATATATACAGATTATTTTAGAAAGTTATTTAACGGAGATGAAAAACTTTATGGCTAATTAAACAAATGAATAAACATGGCGATATAGCATAATAGTGATAATGATAAAGCTTATAGTTTTTTGCATTTTGTGTCGTTCTCAAATAAAAAATAGGGGACTCATTTGAAATAAGAAAGTAGGATCACGTCCAGACTTTTTGAAACATCCCGTATAGATGAAAAAATGTTTAAAAAAAATATATTTGTAACAGTAACGGCCGAGTGATGAACGCGTTGTTAAACTAGGCATTGGACTTAACAATGGGTTAAATTTAACAAAGAGGTAAAAATGAACACTCTTGTTAACAGGGTATAACTTAAATGTTAACTATTTTTCAAAAAATAATTTAGTTCAGGATTTTGCATTTAAAATCAAATAAACATATTTAAAAAAACTTTTAAAAATAAAGGTAATTATACCACCAAATATGAAAAAAGTTGGTTCGACATTTTAACAAAGTAATTTTATATATTTTCTTCAAAAACCAACAGCACAATAAATAGCTTAAATCATCAATACTGCGGAATTTCTTTAAATTTGGGCTTTTTGCAGGTTCTCTAATATAATTCATGCTTACTACATTTTATTGATACAATCCGGTAGGTAGATTCATCTGTATTACTACTAAAAACTAATCTTTTTCTTTCTTTTTTTAAGTTAATGCTGTTTAAAGCTATAACATGCGGTACTCAAAAAGTTACCGTTAGAGACCCGATATCGTATAGGTCCGATGCGACGCAAAGCCTATGTCGAAATCCAAGTTAAACGCACTCTAGGGTGTAAAACTTGATTTAAGAATTTTTGCATCGCAATGAAAAGATGTTCTTGATAACGCTCAGGAGCGTTTTGTACGATTTCACAGGTGCGGACAAATTTTTGTCAGTAGAAAGCTACTTATATAGATTATTTATCGCAACCTTGCGTCGTGCGAACACTCCACGTAAGAGAGAAAAGAATATGAGTGCAACATTTTCCCCTTGCTCTACGTGCTGAGTGGAGGGCGGACGAGGCATTTACTATTCTCCGCAGACTAATCAGAACAAAAACCAAGAGAGAAAAGTTATACTTTTATTCGTCTTTTTTTCTTACGCACACTGTGTAACTTGATCGAACATATGGTTTGGCAATCTTATAATATTTAGTAATACAAGCTGAAAACAATAGGACAGTTAGCGCCTAAATCATTAAATTAAAAAAATTTGCATGCTGTTGCTATGCAGATGAGAGATTGCACTTACTTAAAGCTTAAGCAAGAGCATAAAGAATGTATAAAATTTAATGATTTAGGCGCTAACTGTTCTATTGTTTTCAGCTCGCATTACCAAATATTATTAATTTTGCCAAGCCACATGTCCGATCAAGTCTCACAGTGTGCGTAACTGCTCTTTTTTGGTTTTTGTGTTAATTAGTCGGCGAAGAATAGTATATGCCCACTTAACACGTAGAGCGAGGGAAAAATGTTGCACTCTTATTTTTTTTTTAAGGTGGAGTGTTCGCACGACCAAGTTGCAAGGCTGCCTCTAGTAGGATATGCTCGAAGGTTGCGATAAATAATCCAAGAAGCTTTCTACTGACGAAAATTTGTCCGCGGCTTAAAGTTTAGTGTGCTCTGCAAAGTTTAACAAGGGAAAATGGCAATTAATACAATTAATATGTGAAATGAAACGCTCTTAAGCTACTCCAATCCTAATCTCATCTAGCGTGCGTGTAAAAACTATTTTATGTATATGGGCTGTTTTTAAAACCAAAAACATATTTTATTGCGACGCAAAAATTCTTAGATTAAGTTGTACATCCTAGAGTGCGTTTAACTTGGCTTTCGACAAAGGCCTTACGAGCAATCGGACCTTTATCATATCGGGTCTTCAACGGTTTTTTTAAGTACCGCAAGTTATAGCTTT
>JAHBCN010018058.1:0-17502 GCA_019359885.1 Listronotus oregonensis
CCGCCTCCGCAAAAGTTTATGCGGAGATTTAACGGAGGTTTATTTACGGTAACATACAATGCGCAAGGAGCGGCGCTGGGTGACGCGACGCGGCCGCTCGTCTGCGTGTTTGCAAGTGAAATGGTCAAGATTTTGCTTGTGCCGCAGGAACGCGGGCGGCCGGTGTAGGGAGCGTGAATAAAAACTTGTTGAATCGTTCGTTCGGTACCACGTAGTTGTAATTGAGCCGTGATTGTTTCGGGTGATTTAGTTTTTTTTTTTCACCTTCGCCTCCGCCTCCGTTAACCCCAACCTCGGACGTTCTGAAACATTTCAGGTGTAATGTTTCGACCTTCATCAATGATAGTTGATCTTATCCCACAGGAAAAAATCAAACGGGCTTAAATCTAGTGACCTTGCAGGCCACTCCACTGGTCCTCTTCGTCCGATCCATCTGCCAGGGAACGTTTCATTCAAATACTGACGAACAGCAAAAGCATAGTGGGGAGAAGCTCCATCCTATTTAAATGTTAACTTATTCGCATTGTTGTTCAATAATTTTTGTCAATGCGGGATCGACAGTGTCTTCTAACAATTGCAAGTACATTTTCCATTCCAGCCCAGACGTTTAATTTCTCAGGATGTTGAGTGTGAACTTCATGGAATAAGCGCGGGTTTTCGTCACACCAATACCACAAAAAACGAACACTTTTCTGAGAAACAAATGTTGAACAACAAGTTCGGGTTATTTATTCTCTCTTCACTAATAATCTCGCAAAGTTCTTCTTGTCTATTAATGTCATCTTCATTTAATTCTTGCACAATATGGATTTTATACGGGTGTAATTTCTTGCCTCTTAAAATTCTTCGAATGCTTGCACGGCATATGCCTGAAACTGTAGATAATTGCCTGTAACTTAATGTAGAGCCGATATTGACGTGGCCCAAAACAGCAATTTGCATTGCTTCGTTTCCCACTATTCGGTTAGGAGCGATTCATTTTCGATTTGCCACAGATCCTGTCTCCCTAAACTTGGCTACCAGTTCAATAACGTATTTCCGGTTGACATACTTATCTGGATTTAGTTCATTAAATAACTGTGCTGTACTATTAGCGCACCTACCGTTTTCATAATAAAGTTCAATTATCGATACTCTTTCTGCAGTTAAATACACCATTTGGAGCAAGAAAAAAGATTATAATCATAGACCGAAATAATCACAGACAAAATCCTGTGAGATACTGAATTTACATAAATTGAATGTGAATAAGATACAAAAAAAGATAAAAAAGTAACTGCATTATTTATAATTCTTTATACAAGCATCGAATGCCATAGCAGAAATAACTGCTAACCTTGGACTGATAAAATTCTAAACAAGACACTGACAATAATTTTATGATTTTAAAGCGTAAGTAAAAAGTATCCGCATTTTATTGAGTAATAAAAAAGTGACATTTAATGCTCCCTTACTTTTTAAGTTGGATAGGACAGGATTTAAAAACAAAAATACCAAATAAAAAATAGTACGAAAAGTGAAAAAGCGTTACTTTCGATTATCGGTCGATTATGTTTATAAAACGTATTTTTTCAAAAACCGCTGCATTAAATTCAAAAAACTACAAAGCGTCGAAAAAAGGATTCAATGATCTTTAAAATAAGGTATCAGTCGACCCCCTTTCCCATTTAATAATTTAAAAGTGAAGCTCACCCCCCTAGGGGGTTGAAGTGACATGGTTAAAAATAAGTGCAAAATGTGTCCCCCTCGAAATAAAAATCGACGGGTCTGAGCGATTTTTTCCTACCAACCATAGATATGAGAAATCGGCCTTGTTTAGTTTTCATTGGCCCACCCTGTATTGTGTAATATTTTGTTAGCTACAATGTCAACATTTCTAGGATATTAGCTATAGTTTCATAGCCTACTGTGGTTTAAAATAATTTTCGTTTATACTTTTAAAATGTAATTTAAAATAATTAGTGTACGCTAAAATAGTTGTTTTAACAGCTAAGTTATTGTTGTTTTAGCTTGTTATATTTTATTATTATTCTTAACCTAATGTTATTGTTGTTTTAGTAAATTTTAATAAAAACATAACCTTTATATTTAAGAAAAAATAGATAACTAGATTATTCTATTTTAGCTAAAAATGTAACATGTAGCGCAAATCTTGAAAATTTGGCAACGGTGTTTTTATTAATGTGATGCTGTTATATCTCAGCAGCTAGTAAACATAGAATTTTAAGACATTTTGATTTTACTAAATTTGACACTTCGTTGCAAAAAAGCAAACGGGTCATTTCTTTTAAGATAACAAAACGGTTACTTGTAACGCAAAACTAAAAAATCTTGCAATTCTGCTAATATCATTGTTTAATTCCTTATACCCAAAAACGCCCAATAACCAAATTTTGTAATTGCAGCTGTGGCGGTTCTAAAACTATTTAAAAGTTGCGGTACAACTTTTTACTGAAAATGCAGTGTTTTTCAGCAACCAGCAAAGATGCAACTTGGGGATCTTTATATATTTAGCACGCTCAATTGAATGCTAGTGGCGGCTCGTGGTCAATCTTTCGGGGAGGTCATTAGTTAAAATTTCAAATGCATATGGCTTAACTGATTTTTAGTTAAAAAAACAATTTTAGGTATTTTATTTTACACAGACGTTTACTCCAAAGGAAAAACAAGAAAGAAAATTCAAAAATAAATTATTTAGCAAGATTATTTTATTTGAAAAATTATATTTCTATTTATTAAGAAACATAACAATATAACAAATAATATGCATCGACATCTGTTTAAACAGAAAAATTGGACAACATATTCTAAAAAAAAGTCTCACACCCGACAGAAAGTAATATCGCTATGCCAGAGGTATGACGGCAACTTATAGGTTAAACATAAGCATATTTATATGATAAAAATAAAAAAGGTTACTTAACTTACCTAAATAGTCATAAATTTTAGTTCAATCCTTCTGTCTTTGGCACTTGCAAAATGATTAATTACTTGTTCATTGTAATTTACAATATTATTTATAAAGACCTTTTCAATACCTAACATGGTCAACGCAGAGAGTCTACCTTCCCCCATTGTATTGCGTAAAAATGTCTTTATTTTATTTAATGTAGAGAAGCATCACTCGCTCTCTACAGTTGTCCTTATATAACCGTATAACAATCAAACACTTTGAAAAATGCGTAATTTTCCTCTTCGCGGCTGTTGTCCCAGATCATGCTATTACACCACTTCGGAAAGCAGCCAAAATCGCCCAATTGTAAATTAGATTGAGAAAATTCGACTCGACTCCTTTTAAAACAATGCGGCCAATGAAGGCAGGCAGCCCGGTTTTTGGCCAACAAACGAAACCACCGATCTGCAGATCGCTGTGCGAAGCTTGTGGAATCCAGTAATCGATCAACGAGTTTATATGCTTAGAATAAAAAAGGAAAATTTATAAGATTGAAAAAAATAGTTTTTTTCATTTATATCATTATTATGTTTTTGTTCGGAAATATTAGTCAAAAATATTGGGAGGTCATTGACCAAATGACCCAATGGAGGAGCCGCCACTGTTGAATGCCATACAAATAAATAGGACATTCTATTTAAGATAACAAAAACATTACTTATAGCGCAAAACTGGAAAACATAAGTGTCGATATCACTGTTTAATTCCACATGCCAAAAAACCCCCATTTTTCAAATTTTATAACCGCAGCTTTAGCGGTTTTACAGATACTTAAAACTTGTAGCACTTTTTACTAACCCAATATATTATGAAGTACCTACTATTTTTATAATAATTGTAGATACACGAAAAAACCGAGTCAATATTTTTTGGCAGCTCACACTTATGTTTGACAACATTTTTCTTTATTTCGGCGTTTTTACTTTCCAATGATCTTTTTAAATATATGAAAGATAAGAAAGGTTTAAGCGTCCAAATGGTTATATGGATCTTTCTAGCTAGACAATTTAGGTAAGTTTTTTTAGATAAGTGCGCAATTTTTTAAAATAATATTTTTAAACCGTTTTTAGACTAATACCCACCATAATTATTATTGTTTTACTACACGCAACATGGCTTCGACATATGGGTGATGGTCCAATATGGAATATGATCCTCGAAAATGAATTTAATAATTGTCGAAAAAATGGCTGGACCAATTTGCTTTTTGTCAATAATTTTGTTAATCCTGACCAAATGGTATGACATGGTTGTATCATAATAATCAAGCACATATTTTTAAAGAAAGTAAAACATAATATATGGGTACATACTTTTGTTCTTCATATACTTAACATAAGATATGCTTTATTTATCTATGTTATTGTTCATTTTAATATATTTACTAAGTGACAGAAATGTGGACACACCGTAGCAGTGATTTAAATTTATTCATTTTAGCCTATACACTTAAATAACCATGATATGTATTTAATTAAATTTAAAGCCATTTAGATACAAGGTTCAGCAAAAAATTGATGCTATTAGCCGTTACTATGTGGTAATTAATCATCATGAAGAACACTGATAAATAAAACTACTATGTTTTTTCCCAATAAAATATTTTCACAATTGTGACTGCAGTTTCAACTCAAAGAGTAATTTTCAAACAAATATTTCTTACAGACTAAAATATCTATACTAAACTCTATGTCCAAACAACTAACCAATTTTAATCCAGAAAATACCTTAAATAATTCACTAGATCTTGTTCAAAAACTTAACAAAAAAACTCCTGAAAGTTCAATATTAGTTTCTTTCGACATAAAAAGCATGTTTTCTAATATACCAACAAACGAATGCTTAATACTTATTAATGAATTTCTACAAAAATCCAATATAAATCCTATAATTGCTACCGAAACTCCATCCTCTTTTGAAACATGTAAACATGTTTGTCACAGACGTATTTCCAATTTAATAATAAGTTCTATTTACAAGACACAGGCCTACCAATGGACTCTCCTCTTAGCCCCCTTTTGGAAGATATTTTTATGTCATATATAGAAAATAAAAATTTCAATTCAAATCGAGGCAAAAATCATATTCACTTTTAGTACAGATTATGTTGACGATGTTTTCGCATGCTTTAACGATACAAACAGACAACTTCAGAATTTTTTACATTATATTAACAGTTTTCACCCAAAAATTCAATTCACTTTAAAAAAAGAAGACAATAATGAAATAAATTTTTTAGATCTAACAATATCCCACGTAAATAATCAGTGCACTTTTAAACTTTGTAGAAAACCAACATTTGCAGGAATCATTATCCCAATGACTATTTCCACCCTATACAACATTGTACTATTGAAAATATTGCACAATCAAATAAATTCTGCTAGCAAACCATAAAAAAATTAATAACTATAAACAAAAACGCCTAGCTTCTTTATTAATTTATCCAAAAATTAACGATCAAGGAAACAACCAAAAGTATGCATTCTTATCAGATTGCGGCATCTTATCAGTAAACATAGCCAACCCTCTATCTAAACACAATATTCAAGTTGCTTTTAAATCTCAGAACAATAAATATATCGAATATTATTTATAACGCTAAAGATGAAATCAACAAATTTGAAAAATCAGAAGTTTATAAGTTGAAATGTTCAAAATCTGACGACTTTTATATACGACAAAGCGGTAGGAGCATAAAAACTCGCTATTTAGAACATTTTGGATCATATAGACTACAAAAAATAGACTCCACTTTTGCTAATCATTGTTTAGAACATAAACACAAATTTTCTAATTTAAATAATACCGAAATATTACACTATTTAAGCAAAGGCCAAAAATTAAATTCTCTGGAATCCCTAGAAATATAAAATGGCAATAAAAATAATAATGTACATCTGCTTAATGACCAAACCGAACTTGCATTTTCCCCGCTGTTAATTGCTTCGTCAAAATTAATCTTATACCTGTGGAGGGTGGGGCAAATTTGTTATCCCTCTGCCTATCATGTCCCACCCATGCTTTATTAAACTGAGTTCAGGGGATTGAAAATGTTACACTCGCTACATGGGGACTGCATTATATTGTTAAAAGACTGGACTCCTAAAGTTAGACAAGAGATAAGGTTCTACAGTCTTATGGATGTAGGGATCAGCTGTTATGTTACCTCTAACAAAAACAAGAGGTGTCCTACTTCTGTACGTAATAACTTCCTAAACCATTACCATAATAAACATGCGCCTTTCTCCCCATTGTCTTCTCTTACTCTCACTACTGTATTCGATTCTATATTTGATGTTCTTTGCACCACTGAAGACGCTGGCATCTATACTCTCTAGTACAAATGACCGCATTTGACATTCAACTAATCGCATCTCAACAGGTCTTTCATGCTCTTTAAACCACTGGTTGGCAATAGCTCTAGTTTACCAAAAAGATCTCCTAAGGCCAAAAGCCTAAATCGACTATCTTGGTGCTGTGTAGTTGTTATATAAGATTAATTATTATTTCTTTTATAATTATGCGCAAATTCAATTATTTTTATTTTATTTTTATTTTTAATTGTACAGGCCCAGGGTATTAAATTATACTTTAATTATTTGGTTAATTTAAATTATATAGTTATTCAGTTATATCCGTAAGTTTGTTTGGTATAATTATTCACTTATTTTCTTAATAGGGTTACTGCGTCATAAATACAATTTCTACTAATCTTTATTCTAAAACTCCGCAATAGTGATAAAAACCTTTTTTATTTGCGAGTTTTTTGTCACTGGGTAAGGAAGCAAGTCCCATTTCAACTGACAAATCACGCAGTACCAATATTCCGTACTCGTACATCGTTAAGCCAGGTTGGCGTCGAAATATGTGATAATTATATAATAGAAAGTATACTATTAAACTATCAAAAAAAAGGCATTCATGGAGACGTCCAAATCTGAACAAGGTAAGTGAAGATACCGGTTCTAGCGATTGCGCTGCATTCAATGGTCCTTCATAAGTTTATCTTTCTTTTTCCAAACTCAAATTACATCTATTCAAATCCGTAGTACTTTGATGGTATCTAGTACCCCTGACTCTTTGTGGTCGTTGTTTTTCAATCCATGTCCGACAACATTTAAATAAAGTATGTATGCTCTTCTCCATACTTGCAGTAAATTGCCCAAATAGCGTGGGCTACCAATTACGCGAACTCTAATTAAAAGCTCCTAACTACAGTAGTACCTTACCTAGCTGAAAATATTAAATATCGCATATGGACTGTTATAATAAAAAAAATTACCAACAAAAAATCACTGGACTGATAATGGGACCCATTCACGTTGAGATCCGTATCGATACGTGTATCACGGCAAGCGGCAATACATGTATCTAAGATTTGTATCCATGCTTTAACTGTTCCTACACGTTGAGATGAACTCAGAAAACATCAGTTTAGTCACCGGTTTAGTTCAATTCACATTTAAAACAAAAATGGTGTCGCCTGCCATACCTGTGCTTGTAGCAGTGGCATTATCAGAAGTTTTAAAAAAGAAAAAAGAACAAAAAAGAATATGGGCACGAAAGGCACAACAAAAGCTATGTATCTTTTTCGTGACAAAACTACTGTCAATATTAGCATACTTTATCCTGCATTTGTTTACCAAAACTGTCATTGCCGATTCTCTTAGTTGTCTATTTGAATATTCTTTGTATTTTGAGTTCCAGAAACACGAATATAATTTGTATAAATTCAGAAATTCCTCCCGAAACTCACGATCTTCCATGTCGGAAACAACAAAGTATCAGTTGCATGCGTTTGGTATCGAAGTTTCACTACAGTGATACAGACGGCGATACCATCTGATACCTATACAGCGATTCTGAGACCGACAAATACACTGTAAGATTTGTATCAAGATACTGATACATAAAACATGTATCGACACCGATCTTAACCTAAATGGGACCCTGGTTGAACATTTAAGAATCTGTTGCATTCTCTCGGACAAATAAATAAACAAAAAATTGTTGAGATCGGTGTCGATACATATTTTAAGTATCAGTATCTTGATACAAATCTATGTCACTGTAGTGAAACTTCGATACCGAACGCATGCATGCAACTGATACTTGTTGCAACGTGTATGTTGACGTTATTATGTATCGTGCTACTAAAATATAAAACAGTATTGTTTCCGACATGGAAGATCGTGAATTTTGGGAGGAATTTCTGAATTTATACAAATTATATCCATGTTAATGGAACTTAAAATGTAAAGAATATTCAAATAGACAACTAAGGGAAGAACAATTTTATTAAAAATTAAAATACATATTGTTTAACTATACATTTTGTTTTTTTTTTAAATTTTGCTATAAAAAAAATCAGATGCGTCGTAATTTTTTTAATCCAAATATCTCGAAAACGGTATCAACTTTTAACGGGTATACCTTTTTGACGTAAAAATGACAAAACAATTATTTTATTTACCTAAAAATGTAATACAGGCCCGTACCAAAAAGTTATGATTGTTCAAAATTGTAAAAAAGACGTGTAGGTGGCACCCCCTACAAGTAAGAACCGTACTAAGAATAGATTTAAATCCGTCATACCAAAAAACCCCCGGATACCAATTTTTACTCCAATACTTACATTATTATAGATTTTTTAAAAATAGTTAAATTAACTAAAAACTTTAATACCCTGTATTTCGGAAACGAAGGTCTTGCGGATCCTTTTTTGCATAGACTTTTATGTTTATTTTTTGGCCCTGACGACGATATATCTATATATATATATATATATATATATATATATATATATATATATATATATATATATATATATATATATATATATATATATAATATAAAAAAAGTAACAACGGTATCTATTTTTTTTTTTTTTTCATTGAATGAATGATGATATAAAGGCAGCAATATATATTTTTATTAGTTTAATAAAGATTACCCAATCTACGCAAATTTTACATTTTTTTCCAAATTTGGTTAAGCTACTATTGCTATCTTTTATATGATTAATTGGAGAAATGATGTCTTTTTAGATTTGCATTAATATAATAGTAAATACTTATTTAATGTTTTAGTGTCTTTCTACATCTTGGTATATGGCCCTTAGTACACAATATTTTATATTATCTTTACTTTTTATTTGGTTACTAAAGAAGTATGAAAAATATGTTTTGTATTTGGTTGGAACAGCAATGTTGTTTCAAATGGCTGGAACCTTTTTACAAAATTATTATTATGATTTTCCATGTTTTACTTTACTCGAAGTCGAGTGAGTATTAGAAAGTATTTTAGGTTTTGTTTTACAAAAACACACTTTAACTTATAGATCATGATCTAATTAAAAAAGTTACTCATTATATCTAAAGAAATCTAAACGATGCTTAATATTTATTTACTTATTAATTAACAGGCCGCTTTTTTAAACCTTCCTGTACTTTTATAAAAAAAAAACTGAAATAGCCATCTTATATAATTTTTCCACCATCCCAAAAACGTCTATTTTCTGCACGTTTAAATCTATGAAATGTTTGTCTACCGTGCCATTGATATCTAACAGATTGAAACGATCCTGTTCAGTTCACCCTTTGACAGTGTTAGACAAGTAAGAAATAAAGTTTTAAAATTGTTTATATTTTTTACGAATTGTAACAAATTAACGTTCAGAAAATAAAATATTCATTAGAAGACCGGCTAGGCATTGAAAAATTATATTACAAAAGTGGAGAGAAAGCTCGAGAAACACAAATAAATTTTTTTTAGGGTTTCCAGAGACTCTGGTGGATACAGTTCTTAGAATTAGGGCTTTAGTTAAAGAAACAAAAACATTAAAAGAAAGCCAAAGAAATACGAAAAGATAAAATATAAGAAACCGAGTCAGTTTCAATATTTTACTACAAATCCGAAAAGTTCTATCCCGCAGGCGGTACGAAAGTAATATAAATATAGTGGGGGGTTTCCCAAAGAAATAGGTATAAAATAGTTCAACTAATTATAAAATATTAACGAGATTAAGGGCCTTTTGGTAGGATAGCGGTTGCCAATCTATAATAATATTAGGCAAGGCGCGCACTGAGGTGGTGTGGTTGTGGTGTGGTAATCGAATGGTGCGTGGCATAGGGATGGTGAACATTTGGCGTGGCGATTGAATAGCAGCAAAGTGGTATGAAAGTGGTTTAACGCGAATCGCAGTGGCAAACAATGTGTGGTGTCACACACCGATCCGTTAGTTCCAGAATGTCGTCTTCAGAGGATGAAGATGCTCTTTTACTTGTACAAATTGCTAATCTAAATGCTAAAGAACAGGCTAAACAAAAACGTTATTGGTTCATCCCTTTTCTGACAGAAAAATAAAAAAATTTGGAATTTAATGTTTATAAAAAGGATTTAACTTGGGCGACCAAAATTCAAACTTTTCTATCGAATGAAGAAAGTGACATTTTGCAAGTTACTAACAAAACTACGACCTCTGCTTCAAAAAAGGATACAAACTTCAGGAATTGTGTTTCTCTCGAAGAAATACTTTTTAAAAACATTGGGGGTAGGTATTTAACAAAAAAAATTAATGGATAAAATATATGTACCTATTTATTAACTAAATACAAACTTATTTTAAAACACCACAAACAAACTACACAAAAACACTACAACAAACAAAACATAACAAATCATATTTATTCTTTTTGTAAAAATGTTAGTTTTAATTTTTTTTTATATCCATACTGAAAATTTGGCAATAATGTATCTTGTGTGGATGCTGAAAGTACTGTCGAAAACGAAATTTCTTGATAAGATGGTTGCGAATCAGCCGTCTCACATTGAGGTGCTGTAAGGGGGGAAAGGCTAGAAGGATGCTGTGCACCAAACGATGAATAACTATCCGACGTTGGGGAGAAAAAGTGCAGAAGTATAAATTACTACAGGCTCGACCAGTATTTTGTCGACAAGATTTATGATTCCCACTTTAAATTTCCTTTTTTTGCTTGTCCGCATTTTTAAAATCGGGCAATAGACTTAACAAAAATTGTACATCGGCATCATCACTGGTTGAAGAGTTGGTCCTAAGGTGTTCCTTCTTTTTTCAAAATACTTAAAGGCCGATTTATTAACGTCCTTCAAAGTAACATGATTTTAAGTGTTTTTTAGGTTTTTTTTTTACCTAGTACGGACGAACTGGTAGCCTTTTTGCTGTGCTTGCTTTGGGTTAATAAAATCATTTTTGCCAAACTATTTTGTTGAGGTAAAACAACATCTGATATATCCTGGTTGACCCTTTTTCCGTAATAGGCTTTTCATCATCACTATCGTTTTTGCTCACTTGGTTGTTTTTGTTATTTCCCAAATTCATTTGGACTTCTCAATTGCGTGGTTTAAGCTCTTCGGTCTCTTTTTCCGTAAATATTTTTTCATTAAGTGTATCGGACGTTTCATTATTATTTGGTGCTCCAACATTTCTTTGCCTTGGCGTGACCTTGTAAACGGTAAAAAAAAATATGTGCTCCGACAGTAGTATGGGCGTTTTGCTGATGCCCCGATCCAGATGGCACGTATTCCTTTAAATGTTTCTTAAAACCCCCGTAGATTTTTCCACCTTTATTTGCAGTCTGCGATAGTAGCTGTAATATAAACACTATTATGAGATGTGTTAGTAAAAATATTACCTAACAAGTACGAACATTGATAGTTCTTCGAAAAGTCAACGGTTGCCCGATCAATCGTAGAAAAGCTAAAGGGGATAAACTTATTTTTTTTTTTACTCCAATAAAAGTAACAAAATAACAATTACATGGTTCAAAAATGACGTTTTCTAGTAAGAGAAAGAAAAAATAAATTACTGAAGTATTGTCTTTCTTTCCAGGTATTTCCCGGTTGAAAAAATCTAAAGGCACTATCATGTTATTTTCTGAGAGGTCATACTACCATTAGGGAAAAAAATTGGGGCAACTTCACGAGAATTTGGAAAGTTTTACAACCAGCTTACCTTCCTAACCCTACCAAAGAAACATGGTTACAATCAACTTATGGATACTGGAACTATGAAACCTACCAAATTGTGTGGGGAGTATAGATGGGAAATAAAAGGATCAAATATCCGCCAAAATCAGGTTTCCTAATTTTTTAAAATCAAAGTTTTTTCTCTTGTTTTGATGGCTGTATCAGATGCAGAGGGGGTTTCTTGGCCATTGATATGGCCCCAAAACAGTGACGGAGGGCATTGAAAGAAAGTAATTTTGGAAAGAAATTAATCAAGGCTTTCCCTAGACTTACCAAAACCCCCATCTCCATTGCCTGGAAAAGACGCAGATTTTCCTGCAGACGAAGCTTTCCCAGTGATGTGCGCGATAATGAAGCCCTACCCTGAAATAGGCTTAACAAATAGAAAAAGGATGTTTAATGGTAGGATATCAAGAGGTCGCACATCAGTTAGTCTCGTTTGGGATGATGACATCAAGTTCAAATTATACATATAACCATTGCTCTTAATATAAATACAGTGGACACTATTGTTCTATCAGTTTTCGTACTACAATTTTTTTAAAAAAAAAGGGGAAAAACGGCGTGTTTTCGCTCACGAGGAAAGAAAGGAAACGATGATGACATAGAAGTAGAAAATGAACAACAGCAACGTGACCCTGAAATCAAACCCAAAAAAAAAGAGCTTCCTAATCCGGCAATTGCTACACGGAGAAACTCTGCGTTTTTTTTCTTTACAATGAACGCTCATTTAAAAGGGCCCAAAAAAAGATTTTGTGTATGAAGACAAAAGTATTAATATTTAAGTTAGACATACGGTGTCGCAAAACAACTAAATATTTTTCTATTTCCTACCAACAATAGCTATAAGAACACTAAAGAATCAGAATCTAACTAAATAATGCCTAGTTTAAAAAAATGTTTTTCAAGAAACCAAAATTTGTTTTATTACTTACCTCCCTCTCAATGTCTTTCGCAATTTTGGCCCAGGCTCGCTCTTGCACATGGTCATATGATAATCCTACCGCGTATTATCATACAGACAGGGATATTCCCCTCATAACTTACAAATTTAATGTTAAATTCTTGGTCGTCTCCTTTTTTTTTCCCTTTAAAAAAAAATAATGCGCCACCAACGACCAACGTCTTTACCACTCGGTGGCGTGAGATTGGCCAACCATTTGCAAAAAACCACGCCACCGCCACTACCTTTGATGCGCGTGTCTTCATTTGTTTTTCATACGCTTTAGCGATTCCACCTGCCACTTGGTCACCACGCCGCTGCCACGCAACCCCCCCCCAGTCAACTACCACCTCAGTGCGCACCTTGCCTTATTACCGGGTATTCACTTAGCTAACGTATAGGCGGCAACAAACGTATATGCCGTAAACGTGCGTGAATTTTGTTCGACATGCGTTCTGACATCACATTTAACAAACGTATGCGTGTAGTGTTGTTCACCTTCGTTCCGACAATTCATTTTCATTCGTATTTATTCATACACGTACACATTCAAGGCTGATGTGTGGCGAATTTCGCCTTTGATGTACCGACAAGTGAGCGAACGCTTTCCTGACCGAATGCATGCGTTCGTAGATAAAGTATTCACGTCCACAGAAACCGAACGTATACTTTCGTTGCCGTGCGGCAGTATACGTTCGCTAAATACCCGGCTTTATATGCCGTAAATGTGCCGTGAATTTTGTTCGACATGCGCTCCTGACATCCACATTTAACAAACGTATGCGTATAGTGTTGTTCACCTTCGTACCGACCATTCATTTCATTCATTATTTTATTCATATACGTACACATTCCAAAACGATGTGTGGCGAATTTCCTTTGATGTACCGACAAGTGAGCGAACCTTTCCGCAACCGAATGCATGCGTTCGTAGATATAATTATTCACGTCCACAGAAACCGAACGTATACTTTCGTTGCCGTGCGGCAGTATACGTTCGCTAAGTGAATACCCGGCTTTATGTGGCAGCAGGATAGCGCTTCTTTATATGCCATTCGAGGATAGGTAGTGCTTTTTAATGGGCGTTACAACGGACGGATTGGCCGTAACAGGAAACATTTTTATGGGGCCATTTAAAAATGTTGTTTATCAATGAGATAAACATGAGATACACATGATTTTTGGCTGTCTGCATGACTACCACTAAAGGGTATAAATGGGTCAGGTATCAATATCACTTTCGGCAAACATTTTTCAAATCAAAACTGCAGAACATAAATGTTTTTAAATAAAAATTTATTATTTTAAGATCAAAGATAAACAGAATTTAAATAATCCACATAAAAAATAGAGTATCCTATTAAAAAATACCAAAATGACCCCTAGCAATTTTGTGGATTCGGGGAAAAAAATTATATAAGATGGCAGTTTCTTCGTAAATAAAAGTACATGTAATGTAAAAAAGTCGGCCTGTCTAGTCCTTGTTGAAATATTTTTAATTTGCTTTATTTTAGAACGTTTTTGCTTTCAAAGGCTTTATAGCAAGTGACGTATTTAAAGTTAAGGTGGGCTCCTTTTTGGAAACATGGCAGGAGAAATAATGGGAATTCATTTGGATATTATTTTTACAAACTCCAAACTAAAAAAACCATGCTGGCCTTTTTACTACTAAAGGTAGGAAAAAGATAGGTAGGTATACAAGTATACCCAAAATACTTTTAAAAGTGCGTTTGAGAATAAATGTATAACAGCATAAAGGACGAAAATTTTTATCAACCAAATGTAGTTGGTGTGATTGGATGAGAAAGTCCAACATAGCGGTTTCAATATGGCAGTCCAAAAATTAAGTACCAAGTGGACTTTTTTTAGTACTACTAACTTAACTACGACTAATTTGTTTACCAAATATACCATTGAGGGTTTCCGCAATTTTCGTATATGGACGTTTAGGGGTCGCTGATTACGAATCCAGGAGTTTGATTGGTTGATTGTTAAAAATTTTGTTTGCCCGCACTCTTAGATACCCTATGAGGAATTTTTTATGCAAATTCGATTCGTGATCAACAGCGAAAACCCTCATATACCAAATTTGGTACAAAATAAACATAAGCGACTCTGTTGGCCTAGATAGCTAAAATAGAGCTTAATGAAAGTAAAGATTCTAAAAAAAATTTAGCTAAAACTAAAATCTATTTTGTAAAATTAAAAAAAACCAACTTTTTAATGCAGTTTTTGCGAATGCGGATTTTTGAAATTAAGTTTCTAACCCCCATTTTAAAAAACGGCCATATTGGATTTTGCCATCCAATCACCAGGCATTAAAGGGTATCCTATAGGTTCGATTTGAGCCAAAATAACGAACCAATAGGTTGTGTATTTTGTATATATATATATATATATATATATATATATATATATATATATATATATATATATATATATATACATATATATATATATATATATATATATATAATATATATATATATATATATATATATATATATATATATATATATATATATATATATATATATATATATATATATATATATATATATATATATATATATATATATATATAGTTTTATTATTTAGTATTCTTGGGTTTAAAGGCAGATAAAACAAAATTTTTTTAAATAAAATATAATTTTAAAATTAACGTTTCGGCTCTCTAGTATAGAGGCCTTCATCCAGAATGTCTGCAATACAAAGAGAAAAACACAAATAGAGCTGTGACTAATTACAAAAATTAATATAGTTATCTTATTAGTAGAGATTTCCATAAGTAGTCATTGTTAAAATTCAACATAAACACACATTTCAAACGATCACTCAAACGATTATTGTATACACATATTACAAACATAGCGACTTCAAATTTAAAATTTCTTAATAAAAGGCATCAGCCGTTATGAGTATTATTTTGTTTTTTTTTTAATTTAAAATTAAAGGAATTTATTTCTTTGTAACAATTCACAAATAGCGACATCTATGGTATATTAACCGTACTGTGTTAATCTGCATTAAAATTACGGAGATTTTTTTAAAGTTTTCTCATGGTAGAGTATGAATTTGATGGTATTGGTAACAGGTGGCAGCATTTAGAGATTTAAGTATATTTGTTGATTAAATTTTTTCTTAAATATGTTATTCTTATTATTATTTAAAATTTAATAGTTACGTAATATGCTAGAAATCAACTGAGTAGATTGTAGTATAATTTGCTTAAATTTTTGTATCAGTTTTTGCGTTTACTGTATTTTTTTCGTTTGTATACATATCATTTCCTGAAATTCTCTTTTTAGGATTACTTTCAGTTTTTCAAATTTTTGTGTTATTGAAAGTCAAATGAATGGTTTTGTTCTTGTGTGTGATTTGTAGAGAGCTGTTTTGTTTTTTGTATATATTTGTATATATATATATATATATATATATATATATATATATATATATATATATATATATATATATATATATATATATATATATCATATATATATATATATATATATATATATATATATGTATATATATATATATATATATGAGGGTAAAGTCTGTGAAGTGGAAAAAAATGTTTTATACAAAAATATTTTGGTTTTGCTGCTCTATATTTTGCGAACAACGTTATATACAGGTAGAGATTGAACGCTGTAAGAACAATACCGATACGTCACGGTCTCATATGGCAAACCCGTATAAAACCGTGACGTATCAGTGTTATTCTAACAGCGTTCGATCTCTAGTATCAAAAAGCCCCTACAAGGACAAAGTTAATTTTTCAAATGACTCCTTTATTTTTATTTATATTTTGTTTTCTACATAAAATTCTAGATATTTTTCTGGTATATTATATTCCTATATTCAATTGTTTACTAGATATTCTCATTTAAATATAAATTTAGAATGAAAAATCCGCCCATCTATTAATGTTATTTTACGTTTCTATGGTTTTAGAGGTTTGGTAAAAAATTGACAAAACAGCCATAATGTCATTAATATGTAATTAGATATCACATGACGAGTAGAAATAAGTAAAACCTTAAACAAGAAAAAAACTATTAAAACATTTTTTTTTACAAATTAATAAAACTGTCATTTCACATTTTTTATTAATCTCTGCATATATGGTTATTATGCAACTCTCAAAAAACCGCTGAAACCATAGAAATGTAAAACAACATTAAAAGATTGTAGTTTTTCCCTTCTAAATTTTTATTTAAATGCAGAATATCTCGTAAACACTTAAATATAGAGATATAATAATATGCTGAATAAAAATATCTAAAATTTTATGTATAAAACAAAAATGTAACAAAAAATATGAAGTCATTTAAAAAATGAACTTCGTTCTTATACGGACTTTGATACACCCTGTATATATATAACGTTATTCGTAAAATATAGAGCAACCAAAAACCAAAATATTTTTGTATAAAACATTTTTTTCCCAATTTAAATATTTAAAAGCAATAAACTGGGGTCCTCACTTCACAGACTTACAAAGCATATATCCTTAATATTGTTGTCTGCCTTATATCCTTAAATAAGATTTTTAAAACTATGTTTTCTTTAAAAAAGAATCCTGTATATT
>JAHBCN010018059.1:0-7500 GCA_019359885.1 Listronotus oregonensis
GGGTGAAATCGGATTGTAATATTTTTTTTCCCCCTTTTTAAAAACCCCTTTTTTATCGTAAAAATATATTTCTCCAAACAGGCAATTGAAATGAATGGTTTTTTATAGAAAAGATTTATACCTTTTATAGAAAAACTTTTTGGGGGATTTTATTTTTTTTTTTTTAATAAAAAATAAAACCCCCTTTTTTTAAAACAAGTACTATTTTAATGGTAATAAATAAAGACCTTAAATAACCATTAAAAAATTCCATGCGGTGCTTTTTCGATGAATTTTCGGGGGTATTAAAAAAACTACAAGAGATGGAGCAAATCTGTTGTTACTAAGGATAGAAAAAAAAAAGCGTTTTTATGTAGAATTTTACGTATATCTAGTGGCGTTTTTAAAAATTTTTTTTTCAGTTACGGTTTTAAAGAGATAACCCAAAACCCCCTTTTTTTTTAAAAGAGCCCCCCTTATAAAAATTAGATCATTTGTTTTTAAAAAAAAATTTTATTTATCTATTAATACTACACAATTTTTTTTAAAATTTTAAAAAAGAAATTGGGTAATGCTAAAAATTTAAGAAAAATTTTAAAAAAATTTAAATTTTGCTCCCCGAAAAAAATCTACAAAACAAAAAAAATTATAAATATTTTTGCCTAAATTATAAGCCAATTATTGTTTTTTTTTTTTTTTTACTTTTAATTCCCCAAGTACGCATTTTGTTAAGTATAATGTAAGTTTTTAGAAACAAATGATCACTGCAATATTTTGTATAAAAAAAAAAAGAAATAAGAGTTACATACTGCCAGCTTTCCGTGTTTTTAAATTCGGATTTTAATAAAATGGAGTTTAAAAACATTAAAATATATAATATTATTGCACTTTATATTAAACTTCACAGATATATTTTGCTAGATATCGAAAAAGAGGACTAGATGAAAACCTAGTACTCTATGGATTGTTAAAAAAAGTAATGGATGTTAAAATAATGATAGATAGTAAAGACGTGATGATGAATAATACAATTGTATACTGGGAGTTCAAAAATTTAAATACTATGTAAATGTGAAAAAGTACCCCTTCCCAAACCTTTTTGGGGACGCACACGAAACCCGAGACACCGAAGATGCCGAAGTCAGCATACGTTAATTTTCCAACGGTGCCGGCCAATGAGAACGCGGCAGCCAGTTATGACAATGACAAGTTTAAACTGTAAATCGACCACAAAAAACATTTATTTTCTTGATTTTTTTGGGAATGAATTTTAACCCCCTTTTTTAGTTTGACTATGTGATTAGAATAATTAATTATTATTTAGGTATTGTAGATTATTGTATAAGTTTTAAAAAAAAAAAGTTACAATGTGTATGTGTTTATACTATTTTATTAGTTTTTTAGGGTAAAAAAAATATAAATAAATGATATTATACTTTTTAAAAATTTTTATAATTCTTTTTTTATTGTTATAGTGCCCTATACAGGGTGTTTCTAAAAACAGCAAATTTTTTAAAGGGGGGTGTTTTTTGGGGACTCTTTTTAAAAAAAAAAACTTCATATGAATGTATGTCCTAAACGTCTTATCTTTTGAGATACGGGGTTTTTAAAAAATTTTTTAAAAAAAAAATATTTTTTTATTGTCATTTTCATACCGTTTTAAAATTTTTTTTATGAAAATTGGAAAAAGGGTTTATGCTTTAAAAAAGAGCATTTTTTGACCTAAGAAACTTTTTTTTTTTTCCCCAAAAATTGGCGTCCATACTGGACTCTGACTAGGTATTTTTGAAGGAAAAAGTAGTCCGCCACTGCTTTCTTTTAAAATAAAAAAATTTTTGAGCCCCTCGGTCAATTTAAAACAAATTTGGTTACTTTTTTTTTTTCGTACGATTCATTTTTTTTCCCAAAAAAAAAAAATAAATTCACTTATTTGCATCTCACTGGACCAATTACGAGAAAAAACGATTTATGTAACTTTGAACAATAATTTCTTAAAAAAGTTTCTTAGGTTAAAAAATTCTCTTTAATGCATAAACGCCGTACAGCAATTTTCATAAAAATATTTAAAGTGGTATGAAAATGACAATAAAAAAATTATTTTTTTCAAAAAAAATTTTTAACCCCCCCGTATCTCAAAAGAGAAGACGTTTAGGACATACATTCATATGAAGTTTTTTTTTTAAAAAAAGAGTCCAAGAATCCCCATTAAATATTAGCATGTTATTAAGAAACACCCTTTTTATATGTTATTTATTTATTTATTTAAAAATCAGTAAACTACAGAATAAGATATTCTAAATGGTACGAAAACAATACAACAAAATTAAATTCCAAACAAATTAAATTAAATTAAACAAATTTTTAAAGGGAAAAAAAAAAAATTAAACTAGCTAAACCATAAAAGGGGGAAAAAGGTCTACATACTTCCACTTAACAATTTTTTTAACGCAAGAAAAAATTTTTTGGGAAAAAATGGCACAATCAGAGAAAAACCTATACTAATTTTTAAAAAAACGGTCAACAAGCATTACATCCATAGTTAGTTCTGTTACGATTATATGTGAATCTTCAATTATCCTTTGGTTGGGGTACACCTGCAGTTAATTTTTGAACAATTGTCTTTTGTTCGACTTTAGATAATCTCTTGGTCCTTAGTTCATCATGAGTTTAAAAAATTTTTTCAGTCACAGATCCAAAAGAAAATTAAAAAGATTAGTTTTTAGTAATAACATTATTAAAAAAAAATTTACCCTCGGCTGAAATGTTAACCATAATTTTTGGGGAAAGGGCATGCTCCATGAATATGAATACTACCTCCACTTTTCACACTACGTTTTTGAGCTAAAAGGCAAATCCAAAAAAAAAATAATACCGTACAATAATTATACTTCCTTATACATCACTACACAAGCACCTTTGTAATCACTTCTTTACACTCATATATTTTTTTCTTCACCGTGTGCATATTTTCTTCCTGTACGGCAAGCATAGTCTACTTTCATTTCCCCCCCAAGCTGAAAACTCTTCAAAATTCCAAAATACAAAGTAGATTCTTTTATAGTTAAGTTATGAAAAGAAAAAAAATGTTTAATCAAGTCTGTATGGAAGGGAAAAAAAAAGTTTGGTTTATGCAGTTTTGGGGGGGTTTTGATTTTGCTGAGTTTTTTTGGATCCTTCTGATGTGGAAACTATATCTTGGTCTGGGGTTTTTTGTTCTTATATGTGGGTTTTTTTGTGGGTTTAGTAATAAAACAAGATTAAATTGAATTAACCTAGAAATATCAAATAAGAGCAATAAACTTACTTTTCCAGTTCCATATTACGGGTCTAATGGCCTGAAATAAATAACAAAATGCTTTGGCAATAAATAAATCGCTGTCGAAGCTCAATTTCCAATAATAATTCTAAAAAGCATCCAATGTCCAATGGATTCTACGGGAAACGATTTTTTTCCCATGCCAAACGAAGTGCCCTTTTTTTTCAGATTGATGATAGTGCCTTCTGATTGGCCCCGGGGGCCCTTGGAAAATTAACGTATGCTGCCGAAGTCTTCCCCCCGATCAAGGAGAAGTTTTCTCCTACCACACGACGCCCCCAAAAAATTGCAACCAATGGACAAAAATGCACAAATAAAGTATTTAATTTTTTTAAAAAAATTTTTGGTGTTATCTTTAGCAAAATACCCGAATAAGATAAGGCAGGTACATTTAACGTTTTTTATTCAGAAATTTTTGGGTAATAAAAACATTTTATACCGATAAAAATTTTGTGGTTTTTAAAGTTTATTTAAAAATAAAATTTTTTTTAAATTTTTTTTTTTAAAGTTAATATATTTTTTTTAATTTTACACTTAAGTATGAACAAAAATTTTTGAAGGAAATTTTATTTTCATGTTAAGCCTTTTGCAGATATATAATTAAAAGTGTTAAAATACCCTTTTTCTCACTTTCATCAAGATTTACAAAAAGTTGTTCAAAGTTTTTTTTATAAAATTTTTAGGTAAATCCTCCAAAGTGTTTGTTTTTAAATGACACCCATCACTTTTTGCGGAATAATGCGGAATTTTTTTTTTAGAAAAAAATACCTAATACAATCCGTATGAAAAATGGTTAAGTTGCGAAAAAAAAAAAAAGGATCAGGAATAATGGAAAAAATTAAAACTTATTTTTCATTAGATAATTGTTCAACTGCATTAAACAAAGCTGCTAAATAGCAGCAAGCTATTTTTTGCTTCGTTAGAAAGAATGTGGAAAAATTTGGGGGGGGGAAAAAGCCGAGATGCTTTTCTTAAAAAACATTCGACAGGGTTTTCAAAGCACTCTTCATTTCCCCCATCTTCAACCAAATATTCCAATTGAAGGTGACATGGAAGTGGATCCTCAACCAAGACCTTCGTGGAAGACCGCATTTCCCTTTTTTTAAGCTGCATAAAAAAAGACCAAATTGCGCAGAGTAAAAGAGTTGTTGACAAATTATACGCCAGAAGAAATATGTTTTGCCACGAGAGGATTAATTCCCAACGAAAAAAATTTTGGGCAAAAAAATTAACACCTGAAGACCCTTCCCCTTTCCACGCCCAAAAATTTCGGTTGGGGAAGATATAACATACTGCGTTCTAAGATTAATTTTTTATACAAACTTTTTTCCCGAGCTATCGACATATTTGAATGTAAAAAAAAAATTTTTTCCCTCGCAAATTATTGTGACTGACACTTCGGCTGAAGTTAACTTCGAGCTTCTAAATAAAACTGCAGAAGTATTTTAAAAATTCAGGATATTATAATACATTCAAAAAATTTTTAAAATTTAAATTTTCAAATGGGGGTTTGACGGTAGCTCGGGGCATAGTCTTTATAAGCAAAAATTTGAAGATAGTTTGTCAACAGATGAGTACATGTTTATTGTCGCATTAGTTCCCCCAGATTAATTGTAATGAAAATGGAGAAAGTATATGGTTTAACCCCCGTTCATCATCCAAGTATTGTCGACCAATTGCATTTAAATTTACAAAAGAAACTTCAGATGTTGTTCGAACCGTTCATGGGAAATTTTGTCAAAAAACTAATCTTAATAATTCCCTCTTTTTATTTCAGAAAAAAATTAAATGTTTATACGAAATGTTATTCACTATGTTTGACGGGAGGGGGCCAATATCCTCTCAGAAACCGTTCTCATCCAAGTGCATTATTTGTGGAGCCACACCAAGGCAAATGAACCAGGACTCAGTGCTTCAAAGAACACCTGCTGAAAACTATCGCTTTGGCCACGCACTTCATTTTCTGGATCGTTTTTTAGTGTTTATTGCCCTCGCCTATCGCTTACAATTAAAAACGTGGGAAGTAAAAGGTGGTGAAAGTAAGGAAATTTTAAAATACAAAAAAAAAAAAATTCAGTTAAATTTAAAGACAAATTGGGGTTAATTTTCGATAAGCCAAAGCCCCGGATGGTTCCACAAATGATGGGAAAAAAATGCCGGGGGATTTTTTTTAAAAAGTAGAAATTAGCTCCGAAATAACAGGTATCGACTTTTAAATCTAATTAAAAATTTCAATTAATTTTAAGAGTACTTTCTTCAGGTTCTAAATTAACGCCTAAATTTCGGGGCCTCTTATTGATACTAAAAATTTATTTAAATTTTTTTTAATGGTACTACATGCCCGTACTGTTCATAAAATTTTAAGCACGTTTTAAAATTTTTAGCTTTTTTGAACTCCCCCTAGGGCAGCTGGCAAAAAGAACTTGAAAACACAAAAATTTTAAAAAAAAATTTTTTACATCCCCACGAAAAGGTATCGAGAATTCAAAGCAATACAGACCTCATTAGAACCCTTTTATAACTTCTGACCCTAAATTGGCATCTTAGAAATCTGTAAAAAAAAAAAAAAAACCCATAACGTGGGGGATGGATATTGTAGAATATTTAAATGACCATATAGAAACAGATTCGTTACTTTTGAAAATGATAATGTACCCGAAAATGTTTAGTGTTATAAATAACTTTTTTTTTTTTCCCCGTATAAAGACACCAATTTCTATTTAAACTATGTATAATTTGATAGGTTGTTGGTAAAAGTTATATAAATAAAACCAAAAAAAAATTTTTTCTTTGACTTTTAATAGATAATGTTTTTGTCTTGATTTGTTTCACCCTGTATAAAGACATCAATTCCTATTCAAACTATAATTTGATAGGTTGTTGGTAAAAGTGTCCATATATAAATAAAACAAAAAAAATTTTACTTTAACTTATAGTTGAATAAGTTTTTTCCTGATTTTTTCCCCTGTATAGAACAAACACTTTTTGTTGAAAATATGATTTAGTGTTATTGGTTAAAGTGTCCATGTAAAAAATAAAAATTTAAAAGTGGTTTTTTCCTTTTATCTAGTGACAATGATTTTTTGTCCTGATTACCCCATGAGTTGCAATACTGTGCGGCGGAGGGAAAACACGCTTGCCTACGTCCATGGTAGGAAAAAACTTCTCCTTAATCTGGGGGAGACTTCGTCATCGCTTGGCTTCTTTCGGTGTCCCGATCGGGAGAGACTGAAGGGAGTACTTTTTTCCCAAAATCTGGCTGCACTGGTGCGCATAATATGAGTTCTGGAAACGGTTAATTTAAATTGTGCCACTTCTCGAATGAGGGATTGTTTTTTTTTTTTTTTTCTATACTCATTGATGGAAGCACAATTACCTGTTCCTTACGAACTTACAGGTTACGCCAAATAATCTAATAAAAAATAAAATGATCGGAGTTGTCAAAAATTTAGTGACTTATCTGTCACCGTTTTTAAAATGTAGAAAAATAAAAAGCCAAATATAAATAAAATTTTAATTAAAAATTCAAGTTATTTTAGATAGAATTTCAAAAAAATATAGAGATTTAAGAAACTTTGTTATGGTAATAATGACATAAGAATTGTTTTATTTGTTGTTACAGGTATGTTTATTATTGTCAGAAACTAAAAAAGGGTCATTTAACAAATTTTGTAATAATCCGTAAACATTTAAGCAGTAAGAATCGATAATCAAAACAACTAACCACAACTAACGGCGGATAAATCTTGACAGTTATTTTAAATATTTAATACAATATTGACAAAGGATCGAAATATCGATCATTATGATACTAGCCGTGACTATAAAAAGCCATTATGGTCCTAGGACTATAATGGAGCTATTAGGATACTAAATGTCATTATGACATGACAGAAGATAAAAGTTCTAATTGTTACTTTGATATACATAAAGGTAGGATTATGCAGAAAAATTAAGTTTAGTTAGCAAAAATTAAGTTAATAAAAATGCAAATCAATTTAAAAATAATAAAAATATTATCTATTAAAAATAAAAAAAGTAAACTGACAAACTAATTCAATTAACTGGTTATCATCGATAACATCCAGTTCTTTTTTAGTCTCAGATACCATTAAAAAACTGTAAAAAGTTTATTCTGTTTATTAAAATAAATGAGGTTATGTTGTAAGTTGTAATCCGTTTATTTTATTCTGTGTCAGAAATCG
>JAHBCN010018059.1:12500-17579 GCA_019359885.1 Listronotus oregonensis
GTATCTAGGTACTTTATTTTCCTTAAAATAAAAGCGTTGTTTTACCTTTAATTTTGTGTACCTATAGTAAATTCTCAGGCTGATACTTTAATTTGAAAAAAAAATTGTCGCGTCCTAGTCCTTTGTTAAATTGCGGTAGACCTATTGCCTATTTTAAGTGGCGTTCAACAAGCATATTTCATTAGAATATCAAAAACCTATTTTTTTTTTGGTTTTGTAAGTATTAAATGTTAATTATGTTGCAGTCAGGTCTCAGATGGCTGTTTAGAAGTAGCAGAATACCAGTTTAAAAATAGGTGGATTTTAGCAAATCACAATTAATCCGGGAGGCCATCGCCAAAAACAAAGCCTAGAAGAGAACCGCATAAAACATTTAAATTGTGAAAAATCGTTTTTTTTTTAATATAGCTCGAAAACTACTGACTTTAAGAAAAAATGAGATATAGTCAAAATTAATGGTCTAATAAAATTACGTCAGTTTTTTTTAAATTTTTAGATATTAACGATTTAAAATTTAAAATAAAAACTTAAATATCTTAAAAACTTAAAGAGTTACGAAAAAATATAAAAGGCAAAAAATATGCCTTTTGATTAGCTCTATAAAAATAGTAATATAAACATTTTTAATAAAATAAGCAAAAAAGGAGATAAAAGCAAAAAAGTGATTTTTTGGTCATTAAAAATTTTGCTAATAACAATATTTTATTGGTGTTAGTATTCCAGCTCCGATCTATTAAAAAATCAATTCAAAATGTTATATTTATTGAATGAAACAAACCAATACACACGTGCTTGAGGCAATGGGGAATAACCTAGTGGCACGGATATTTTTTTTTTGGTCCAATAACTGTTTCCATACCTATTAACTTAAAACTTTAAATAAAATAAAATTTTAATTTTATTTAATGAAAAAAAAAATGAAAATATGTTTCCTCTATCCGTTTTTATATACCTGACCCGCTTAACATTTCTTGATCTTCTATCTTTTTTTGCACTCAAAAAAAGAATATCTTATTGTAAAACGCGTTTGCCTCATTTGAGAGCATGTTGACTTTCATATGTGGCAAAGGGAAAATTTTCTTAAATAGAAAAAATTTCTTATTTCCATGAATAATCGAAAAAAAAGTTTCTTTAAAGATAATTTAAGATTTTAGATAAATTTAATTTTTTATTTTTAAAAAATATAATCTTTAATCAAAATTTTTTTTAAAAACCCTTATTTTAAAAAAACTGATGCTCTCAATATGAGAGACTTGTTTCTTGTTTTTTAAAAAGTGTTGATTTTCATTTAAAAACCATGATATTTTAATTGATAAAATTACTATAATACAGGCTCAGGTTTCTCAATTTAAGGGGAAAATTTTCATCATAAACTGAAGTTGTTCTTCCCGTGTAACATATTAAAGGCGTGTTTAATACCTTATTTATTTACTTCATGTAATTTAGGATCTCAGTTTTAAATCCTAATTTTTCCCTTTTTAATTTCTTAAAAAAAATTTATTTGAAAAATATTTTTTATTTTGACACCTTCAATATTTTGTTTCATGAGTCCCGTATTATTAAATAGGTATACTGTGTGTTTGGAGGAAGAAAAGTAAATATTTCAATGGGTTATTTTAGACGTCAATTCGAGTTTAAAATATGAAAAAAAAAAACATATAAATGTGGGTCCGGAAATGCTTCCACGAAGGATACAGGAAAAAATTAGTCTTAGGCAAACCTCTTGGCAAGTTTTAGTTAAACATAACAGGTTTGTAAAATTGGCCAATTTACCTTCAATATAAATGAAAGATTATTTTTTATTTAAACTTTCAACAGTGGACAAAAATGCATTTTCGTACCAGCATTTATATAACTTTTTCTGTTTCACGTCCAAGATCCCTTATTAAAATATTTGCTTTTTCTTTATAGCATTGTTTGCTTAAACATCCAGACTCATGAAACAAAATATGCAAAATAATCAGAGACAATGCCGTTGTCATCATTCAAAAACACATTTTTTTTCAGATCGAAAGGAGATTTGGGGCAAAATTCATAGTTACTTTTTGAATTCTGCAAAACTACACTGAAAACGTAGTAGGTACCTATGAGTAAATAAAAAACTTGCTGAAAGTTATAACAGTTTTATTTATTTATTTTCTAATATATATTATTTAGCAGTAAAAAAAAAAACAATACTAAAATTTCTAAATAATACAAGCTCAAGTTATCCCTAATCTTTGAAACTTAACACAGAAACATTCCTTAGTTTTAAATATAAAATATCTCAATAAGCAGCAAACAGTCTTTTATGGTAAAATGTAATATGGGCCGGTTGTAGAAGGAGTTTGGCTTAAACTTGGTTCAACTTGAATTAACTGGTGGTTGACGTTTTCCTTTTAAAATGAGTATCTCCATAATTACCTAAAAAAGTAAAGTAAAACAGACTGTATGTACCGACAACCAAAATTTAATAATTTTATCACTTTTAAATTTGTTTTGTATTTTAAAATCATTAAGAGATGCAGGCTTTAAAATGGGAAAAACTTATGCCTGGCCAACTATAATTTTCTAACCAATTTCTGTCATAAAGGTTTTCCATTGATCTCCTGGGTATATACAGGGTGTCTGTAAAAGTTCTCTTCGTCTCAAAGTAATATGTGCTAAGCGTTTTTGTAAGAACACCCTGTATAAAAATATTATAAAAATGTAAAAATCTTCTATATTTAACATAATTTTCTAAATTTCTTTAGAGTGCAATTTCTGTCCCTAATATCTCTTGAAAACTCATTGAATTATTAATTACCTTATAATTGCTAATCTAATAATTTATCTAATAACAGTCGTCGTTGTGGTTCATGTCAATAGATAGGCATCTATTGATAATGGCGAGACAGTACAAAATTATTCAAACGTTTTGGTAGATATTTATCAATTTTAAGGGGAGTCAAGTTCGTTTAGTTTTATTTCACTACATTAAGTAGGTATAGTCCCAAAGCAAAGAGGTGTAAACAATATTTTAATAATGAAAAATACTTACCAGCATCAAATTTATATTCCCGATTTAGATTTTAAAATTTTCACACCACAGGTCGTATCAATAATACTATTAAACTATTACAACCTCTAGACGTGAAAGGAGACACAAAAATCACGGACATCACCGCGGCGGCTACTATGTCTATCTTTTTCATTCACATATACTAGTACAGATGTTATTTACCTATTTCTAGTATTGACATATGGTATATTACCAAAATCAAGAAGTTCTTGGAATGAGATCTTGAAATTTTAAATGGAATAAAGCGGTTTTAACTGAAAGAATCCGTTGCTAAAAAATAGTGACTTATATTACAAAACAAGAGTTTATATATTCTCAATTTTAAGTTCGGATAATTATTTTCATATCTTATTATTTTAATTCAAGATAGCTTTGGTGCCTTAAATTATTAACTATTTATGATTTTTTAGAATTTGACGACTCATTTTTTTCTTTTTAATAAAAATTAAATTTTAACTTTGTGAAATAAATGGTATTAAAATGAATAAATCGATGACTAAGGAAATTTATGTTTTGTTTTAAGACTTTTAAATCCTTAGAACAAAAACATGTTTTTAATTTAATAGCTGGGGTTTCTAAACAAAATATTTTTTTTAAACCATCTATGTTCTTATTTTGAGTATTTGATGACATGTACTAAAAGCTCATCTTTTAAATATTTTTATTTTCGATTTAAAAAACAATATTATTAATTTATAAAGACAGTTACTTGTTTAGAAAGATCTTAAGAGAATTTTAATGATATTTTTAACATGATTTTTTTTATAGTTTATTAATTTTTTTTAGTTGAATTAATGTTTAAACATTAATTTAATCATATCTTAAAGTCGTAAATAAATGGGTAAATACCATAATTTAAATAAAAAAAGGTTTTTAAACCTAAAAAAATAGATAGCTTTTAAAAAAAAATTTTTAAAAATTTTAAAACTAAATAAACTATATATAAAAAAAAAAATAATCTTTTTTAAAAAGTAACTTTTTTTAAAAATATTGATATTTTTTTAAATCGATTAAAAATTTTTAAAAGATAACCTATACCATAAAAGGCCAAAAAAGGGGATCGAGAAATGGTAACGTCCTATTAGGTATAAAACCCCCCCAAAAAAAGGGGTTTTTTTTAAAAATTTTTTAAAAAATTAAATTTTATTTTAGAAAAGTTTCAAGTAGATCGGAATAGGTACAGTTATTGGGGCAAAAAAAAAAAAAATAAAAAATCCCTGCCACCCAAATTTCCCCCCAAAAATCAAGACATGCGCATTATTTTTTTTAATTCAAAAAAAAACATTTTAAAAAATTTTTAAATGGATGTTCCGGGGTTTTTTTGTGCCGGAAGAAATATTTTTTTACAAAAAAAATTAAAAAAAATTTTTTAAAATTTTTTTTTTTTTTTATTTTTTCGTAACTCTTTTAGTTTTTTTAAAATATTTTCGTTTTTTTTAAATTTAAATTTTAATATCTCAAAAAAATAAAAAAAGGGGGGAAAAAAAAAAAAGTATAAAAAACTGACAAGTTTTATTTTGACCATCTAGGTATATTAATTATAAAACTCTTTTTTTTAAGTTTTTAGGTTTTATTAGAACGATTTTTTTAAAAAAAGCATTTTGAACCCGAGCTAAAAACGGGAGTGCGACTTTAAATTGACTATTGTTTTATAATAAAAAAAAACGTTTTATGCGGGGTTTTTTTAAAGGGGCTTGGTTTTTTCTTGTTTAGTAATACCTCGTATTACTCCATATGCTAATAATATATAAATCAAATCGAAATATTTCGGTATCTATGGACCCTTCGCGCCAGAAAGCCATTTATTTACAATTTCAGATTTCCAGGAATATATTACAGTAAATTAAGTAAAGCTGAAATCCTCAAGAAACAATATATTACCCGCTGCTTTCCATTGTAACCCCATACGGGCCACTAATATTGCTCCATTGTTGCTAATATAATGCAATCGGCACATGGTGGGATTAAATGTCATATTCGACGGGTTTCGCGAAAATCAGTCATGTGCCACGTTTGCAAATATTAACATTGCTAATTAA
>JAHBCN010018060.1:0-17624 GCA_019359885.1 Listronotus oregonensis
CCGGCAGGCTTTACTATTGGCGTGATGAAACGCGACTAGAAAATACACAATCCGTTTACCCGCCCGCTTTCGCTACTTCGTGTTCCGAATAAGGTACAAGCGACAGACATTGACAATGTCGCACATGGTTTCGTACCTCGTTTCGCTGGGGCAGGGGTTACCGACTTAATTTTATTCGCATTTACGGAAGCATTGATATCTTCGAACTGATTCAAAACGCCCCATTTAAATGAACCATCTATTCGTAGTAGTATTATCTTTGGCAATAACCACAATTTGCTTTAAAACAGCAAGAGGTATTTGTCAACTTTATCAAGGTGGGTATTTTTTACGAAATTTTACTTTTAGGTAGGTAAGTGCATTTGATTTGATTTTTAAATTTATTCATAAAAATTACTCCTAGCAACATCTCTTTTTTTATTATTTGAAATGCAGCATTTATAGAATTTATGAAATCTTCACGATTTTCTACTACGTTGACGTAGACTATTTCTTGGGTCTTCCCCAAACTTGAAAATCGAGCGGGGTGAAGTCTGGCGACCGTGGAGGCCAGGGAATTGGAGGAACACTTGCTTTAATAGTAATTTAAAGTCTTACTTGGTGTTATATCTTATTAAAATAAAATTGGAATGTACCTGGTAGTCCAATAATTACACAGGCCCACAAAAAAATAAAAGTGATACGTGCTGGTGCGGACTGGCGTATTTTTTCCGCTTAAAACGAATTAAAAGTCAAAATTGGGGGTCGAACAGCAAAAAAATGAGAAAAGGCGTAATTTCAGATATTACCAATTTTTTTTTAATGGAGTTATAATCAAAGAACCGAATTTTTAAAATTTTTTCAAGGTTTACTTCTGGAAAAAATTAAAAAATTAACATTTTTTTATTTTTGGATTTTTGGCAAATTTTAAGTAATTTTAGTGAATAAATAAAATAAATAATTTATTATTAAAAAAACAAAAATCACATTAACAATTTTTTTTCTATTTTGGACTGGAATGTTTTGTCAAAATTACCTTTTCGTTTATATCTCCTTTATTATTTATCTTATTAAAAATGTTTATATAACTTTTTATATAGAAAATTAAAAAGCCTCTTTTTTGTTCCATGAAATTTTTTATAACTCTTACAGTTTATATAGTCGTAGTTCAAACATTCCGTGGTAGCAGGTTTTTGCCGGTAAATGTACCATGCCGGTGTTTGGGTTTTTCTCGATTTCTTGCTGTTCGACTGAGCAAATTTACCGCATAATTATAGCAATAATTTTCTTGATTTTTTGCTGTTTGACCCCCAATTTTGTCTTTGGATTCGTGTTTAGCGGAAAAAAATACGCCAGAAAATCTTATCACACACCATTTTTTTTGTGGGCCTGTGTTATGTTTTCATTTGGCGTTTTTTGGGAGCCAATATAAATGCCTATATAAAAAAAGTGTATACAAACTTGTAGTATCGTTTTCACGTGATTTTTTTCATATCCGCGAGATTTTCCGCATTTTCCCGGACACCCCGTATACGCCTTGATTTTTTTGAAATTTTTGCTTATAGTGTGTATTTTTTTAAAATATTAAGTCAATCTTTTAGTCTACAAAGCAATGCACCTATTGCAAAAAAATTATAAGAACGCATGGAGATTTCCTGTTTTTGACGGAATCTTAAGTTATGCGTGTGCTTAGAACTTCTATAAAACCACTCTTGCTTCTGTCTGATTGATAATTAATTAATATGGAAATTGAACTCTGAGTGCGAGAACTCCAGTTAATATTAAATTGCTTTTCTGTTATATACACAATAAAATGATGTATTGTCAAAAAAGTACACACTCAAAGAAATATTAAAACAAACTAGGCAGCCCTGCTTTTAGCGAGATAAAAATTAACCAAAAAAAGTAGTCAAGTGTCAAATTTTAATTTTATCTCCAAAAAAATTCTAAAGTAAATATATTTATAAATATATCGGAAAAAGTCTTTAAAAAAAGTTTAGCACATATGCAAAATGTCAGATTATTAAGATTACTCAGCCCCACAAAAAAAGTTGAAGGTCCGAAAGACTTAACAATGGTATCTTTATGTTTTTGGGGTCGCTAATTTGAAATCCGGGGTCAGTGTGACCCCACCAGGTCAGGGTCAAGGGCCTTTCGTGGTCAAATCTGCAAAATTAATCGCACCTAAATTTAAAGAGTGAATATGTTTTAGAGGTCGCTGCATATAAATCCGTGGTCAGTTTGACCCCATCCTGTCATAGTCAAGAGATATTTAAAGGTCAAACCTGCAAAATTAGAATTATACAGATTTAACCGAGGATTCGTACTCAGCGACCTCAAAAACATAAGTGCACACTCTTCAAATTTGGTTACGATAAATTTTTTGCAGATTTTAAAATACACTTGACCCTGACCTGGGCCGGGGGTTAAATTGACCTTGAATTCGAATTCAGCGACCCCAAAAACATAAGGATACCATAGTCAAGTCTTTCGAACCTTTAATTTTTTTTATGGGACTGTTTAATTTCAATTTTTGTCCATTTTTTGATAATTTGACCACTGTTGCTAAATAAGACTCAATTTTTGATAATACTTTATTAGAGACACATTTTTAAAGTAGTTTTATGTAAATTGCGTTGAGTCTTATTTCTCTGAGCATCCTGTATAATATAATATTTTGAAAGTTATACTAAAATATATATTTCTTTAGGTTTCTTGTAAACTGCCGACAAAGAAAAGATCAGACAACGTTGTCCACACAAATTTTAGTTGATATGGCCATACAAATTCTTCTTGGTCTGATGTACCTGCATAGCAAAAATATTTGTTACAAGGACATGGCTGCCAGAAATGCTGTGTAATATATTTTTATTTATTTGTGTTTTAATTACATTTTTTATTCTTTAAAATAAAAATATATGACTTGCGTTGTCTTAAGTTAGGTTAAACTTACGTTTTAACTAATAAATTTTCTTGTTTAGTTACGGATTTTGCAGAAAAATTTAGAAGTTTGGCAACGTCGCTATTAACATTAGTAACGTTGCCAGAAATTTTTTCAAAACATTTTTGGCTCTTCTGTTTTAATGAACAGATTTAAAAAATGATTTATAAAAAATGTAACAATATTTGTGAGTTTCTATTTTTCAGGGTTGGTGAAAAATTCGATATAAAAATTACGGATAATTGTTTGGCAAAAGATTTATTTCCAAACGACTATTTTTGCGTGGGCGACAAAGAAAGCAAACCCATAAAATGGATGGCTTTGGAAAGCCTTGTATACGATCAATGGACATTTCAGACTGACGTGGTAAGTATGTATTTGTATTTATGCAATTTTTTAAATATGCATGTTAGTACCCTTAATTTTTTTTAACACGCCTCTAGGTGGTAGAAATAACACTATCCCCACAGCCTTCTATTTAAATTTAAATAGATGAAAAATCGCGATTTTTAAGCAAAAATTTGTATTATGTTTTTTGAACATGTTTTTCATCCATTTCTATGTGTCGTAGAAAAAAATCGTAAAAGAGCTTTTGAAGGGCAATTAAATGATTTAATAAATGGTGCAGAGTTGTTCTGAATTAATTTTTTTAATGAAGCTAAAATTTACGATCTAATTTGACATTTGTAATATAAAATTCAAAAACTCATATCTCCAAAAGTATTTACTCCAGCTACTTAAATTTTTTCCAGGATTCAGTAGAAACACTTAGCTTTAAGCTCAAAATCAAGGGGAGCTCAAAGGGGACCTCCCTATGCTCCAGCTCAAATTTTGAGATATTGAGCTCAATTTTTGGATTTTTTTATATCGAAGAAACTTTATGGATGTATTTAATCGAAAAAGAACATTTTTTTTACACATTTTAATATATATATATATATATATATAATATATATATATATTATATATATATATATATATATATATATATATATATATATATATATATATATATATATATATATATATATATATATATATATATATATATATATCTATATATATATTGTTAGTGAAGGTGGCTGGAAGCTAGACTAAGACAAAGTGTACAAAGAAATTACACTTTAAAAAGAAATCAAAGGTAATTAAATATTTGGTTGACCTCCAAATGAGACTAACTCTTTTAGGTGTGAATAAGGTATGATTCAAGGTTATCAAGGTAAATAAACTTGGTTGCAAAGAATCATATAACGCCTCGTCCATTTTTACTCAGTTTTTTATGTGCTGAGATACAGAGGATATAAAAATCATTTAGAAGGGAGTTTTCACAAAAAAGTAAAAAAAGAAAATGTAGGGTTGTATGAAGCCTTTTTCCCTGTTTCGTTATGAGGCTATACTATCTCCAGTGACTCGTATGTCTTTGCATAACCGGCGCCTTAAGGAACAGACCTTCTATGGCTGTGAAAACTATCCTGGGCTTAAGTGCCTTGGATAATTTCACCAAAACTCCTTAAAACAACAGGATAACCTTAAAAAAGCCACCAGGAACAACAGGATAGAACTCCTCTAGCTACCTCGACACACGGGAATAGAAGGGAATGAAAAATCAGATAAACTAGCAAGACCCGGTTTACCTAGAAATTTTTAATGGCCCAGAGCCAGTCTATGGACTATAAAAACAGGCGATCAAAACAACAATAGAGAGAATACAATACCCCTAAAGGACATCTCATATATATATATATATATATATATATATATATATATATATATATATATATATATAATATATATATATATATATATATATATATATATATATATATATATATATATATATATATATATATATATATATATATATATATATATATATATATATATATATATAAAACAAATTTAATTTATTGGGGTATCAGTCCTAGAGGGCTTGTTAAATGAAAATGCTTTTGTGCTACTCAAGCTTTCGAAAACTTTATTTTCTTCCTCAGGGCTACAATAATGGAAGTACAATTAGCAAATGAGCTTGTTTATATTAAGAAAAGCAGAAAAAAGAAAGAAAAAGGAATATTCAAAAAAAATTATTTCCTTTAAGAATGATAAATTATCTTTTTTACAATCAAAAAATAAAAAACCTTTTACTTTAATTAAATATGACAATATCTACTTACTGCTACTCGCATTAAGCGGAAAATAACTCCATTGTGTGAAAAACAGTTGACATTCCGGTGTAATATATTGTTTATTTTTACATGTTGTTAATTATTACGATAAAATAATTTTATTTTTGCAAAATGTGTATTGGTTAGAAGGCAGTAAAATTTGTTGGTAGGTATTAAAAATTTAATACCTACCAACATGGAGGCAGGGATGTTAGACACATATGTGGTTTTGTTTTTGGTTTTCTATCCTTCTTTTTTCTTTTTTTAACCTTTTTTAACCTTTTTTACGTAAGACTTTTTGTGATTATAAATCCTACATAGATTCACCACTTTTAAGTTACTCAACGCCTATCCAAGATTTTTTGTAAATATCACCAACCAGGTGTAGTTTAACTAACCCTATGTTAACTTGAACTGAAATGTTGTGGTATTAGCAACAGATTAATATAAAAAATACAACATTCTTATTTCTTTTAATACCATCATATCAAATTTTACTACCTTCAAACCAATACACATTTTGTAAAAATAAAATTATTTTAACGTAATAATTAACAACATGTAAAAATAAACAATATATTACACAGGAATGTCAACTGTTTTTCACACAATGGAGTTATTTTCCGCTTAATGCGAGTAGCAGTAAGTAGATATTGTCATATTTAATTAAAGTAAAAGGGTTTTTTTTTTTAATTGTAAAAAGATAATTTATCTTTCTTAAGGGAAAGAATTTTTATTGAATATTCCTTTTTTCTCTCTTTTTTCTGCTTTTCTTAATATAAACAAGCTCATTTGCTAATTGTATTTCCATTATTGTAGCCCTGAGGAAGAAAATAAAGTTTTCGAAAGCCTGGAGTAGCACAAAAGCATTTTCATTTAACAAGCCCTCTAGGACTGATACCCCAATAAATTAAATTTGTTGTTTAACAGTCAGTCAAAACTACCCTTCTCTCTCTCTCTCTTATAAAATATTATATATATATATATATATATATATATATATATATATATATATATATATATATATATATATATATATATATATATATATATATATATATATATATATATATATATATATATATATATATATATATATATATATATATATATATTTTTTTGTATTGCGTCAAAAAAATGTTTTTTTTCGATTAAATAGATCTCTAAAGTTTCTTCGATATTAAAAAAAAATCTTCCAAAAATTGAGCTCAATATCTCAAAATTTGAGCTGGCGCATAGGGAGGTCCCATTTGAGCTTTCCCTGATTTTGAGCTTAAAGCTAAGTGTTTCTACTGAATGCTGGAAAAAATTTAAGTATTTGGAGTAAATACTTTTGGAGATATTAAGATTTACGCTAGGACATGTTTACCTTAGTCTTATGTAAAAAATAGAGGTGATGTGATTGGCGCAAGGTGGTTATAGTGCTTTAAGTAGTTTTTAAAAATTTTATTAAGAAATGTAAAATTTGGTAGGGAAATAAACAGACAAATTATTAGTACATTTTAAAGAAAAATATAACAAGCTGTTTAGATTATTTTCCAAAATAAAAACTTCGTTAAAAAATCCTAAAATATTTTAAAGAAATGTGAGGTAATTTTGAAGATGAATAAAAAACGCAAAAAATTATAAATGCTTTATTTTAAAGTGCAATGTCCAAATATATTTAAAAATATGTATATAAATTTTCAATTAAAATACATTTAAAACACTGATGGGGCTTAAGGCAATAAAGTTTTTTATTTGTTTCCCCAAAGTTGTTCTCTTCTACAAAATGCATAAAAATTGGGTCCATTTTATAATCTTCAAACCACATACCACAAACACCAAACTTGAATAATTTAATTTATTTATTAAAGGTGAACTTAGCAACACAAAACACTTTAGGTAATTACATGTAATTCAAATAATTAAAATATGAAAAATAAACTCATAAGTAAACAAAGATTTGCACGTAAGTGGGTTAAGATCACTTAGAAAAGTCAAAATGAAATGAAAAAATTAGTTAGGCAATAACAGGGAAAAGCTTATGTACATTTTCATAGGATCAAAAGAACAAATCGTAACAAGACCCCTGCTGATCTTTCTATGTCTATACTCCAAACTAGCCATTCGGAAATCCGCTTATAGCCAAAAAAACTTACGAAGTAGGGTTTAAAGAAATTGTCTATTATAGACAAGGAAAATTTCTTTACTCTAGGGGGAGTATGGAGTTCGCCCAGGAAGTTTAAAGGTGTATGGTGTCGGTCAGAGCCGGATTTCCATAATTCTTTGTTACTATCTATAAAGTTGACATCATCAAATGTCAAATTTCCCAACATTACTGTTTTTTTATTTTTGCCAAAATTGTTGGTTATTGAAGGATACTACTATAGAATATTTAAAATTATTGTGTAATATTAGATTTTATATTATCCGATATAATATGGAAAGAATAGATGGCGCCACTTTACAGCCTTCTATTTAAATGATCGATATTTTTGGAAGTTTTGTATTTTTACCTAAAATAAATAAAAATACGATTTTTTAAAATAAATTTCAAACATTGTATGATAGTATTATGTACTTATCACCAATTTTGTGATAAAAGAAGGGCAAGATAGTGTAAATGAGTTTAATCTAATCCTAAGATTCTGATTGTACAAAAAAAGTGAAAATTTTTATAACTGGTTTTTAGGCATATACTTTTCACTAATAACAAACATTCATGAGACAGAATAACAGTGGTTAAAAATGTTTAGTTACCTTTGGTACCTGAGTATCCATTGTAACGTATCCGTTAAATATTATGTGTGTACAGTATGTCGAGCTTAAAAGTTGATAATGCAAGATTAAAAAAACCAAAAAACTAATTTATTTTTAAACAAATGGTATTGTCTCGAAAGTTGCCTCCTCTCCGATTTTGATCAAATTTGGTATACAGGGTTTTTGGGACGCTGGTTACAAATCCCAAAAAACATCTTTTCGGCAACGTTTCGTTTCGAGATCTTCATCATCAAAGTTGAAAATTAAACTAACCTCATTTTCACTATATTCTCCCTTCTTTTTGTACACAATTCTTGATTTTTACACTAAAGTGGCACACGATATTTTATAAACACCTTTTAAAACCTTGTATTTTTATTTATTTTACATCTTTTTCCATTAAATGCGTACTTTTAAGTTAAAGGCAGCACCATATTTGCTTAAAAATAAAAGTGTAAAAGTTGTAAAATAAACATAAAAAGTTTTTAAAGGTGTTTTGAATTTGTTGCCAATTAAAATCATAAAAATCAAAATTTGTCAAAAAGAAGGAAAATAGTGTAAATAAGGTTAGTTTGATTTTCAATTTTGATGATAATATCTAGAAAAACAAACAATGCCATTTTTTTTCAGATTTGTAATCAGCTCCCAAAAAACCGTACAAATATTGTACTTCCTTTCATTCAATTAGAGGACCTTATATATTAAAATTTGCCTGGTCTGCCCAGTAATCAATAATTTTGATCCTTTAAAAGATGTACTAAATTATTATATGAAATAAAAGTACCTAAATGTAAACCTTATTTCTTTTAATAATCCACAGAAATACACAAACATTGTGGAAATCATCTAAAAGATAGTTAAGATTGCCTTACTTTTCTCACTAATATTTCCTATGAAATTTTCATTTTCTATTATTCATAATTGATATATTATTATTTATTCGGTTACCTAACGTTACGTCTTATAAGAAGCACCTAATTTAAATATAAATACTATAAAGTTAAAAGACGGGTATGTTACTCTTGGATTTAAGACAAAACCATACAACCTCTAGTCATTTTGTTACGATATTATAAGTAACAAACAATAAACACAAAATTATAGTCACAATTTAATAAACACTAATCACTAAAATAAGAAGGTTTTATCAATCAAAAAACGGTATTCCGGCTCTCATAAAATTATAATGTGTTGGCTAACTTCACACTGATTTATCAGTGTGTAAGTAAACAACAAATTAAATATTTCGTGGAATTTTGTTATTGCGCAGAATCGGCGGGGCCAACTCTGACAGTTATTTTCATACTGGGCTGGACATTGTTTGATCGAATGGGCCATAGCATTGGGCTTCCATACACCTTTAAACTTTCTTGAGTTCGCCAGCTGGATCGTTGGCGCGCTTAAAAATTATGCGCATCGAAAATTTGGATTTTTGAATGTCATTTTCGGTATTATAATTAATATTAATATATAATATTTAAATTCATATTTATGATATAGCGGAAAATATTTATTTTAATAAAATTTGCGTAATTAAACCCAGCAGATCTGCAGATAGTGTAATTATTAAAATTCAGGAAGGAGATAAAGTGAATGGTTATGTTTCATCATACTTACATTAGTTAAAAATAAACAAGATGAGATTCGCTTAATTTCAGTAATTGATATGATGACCTTCGACAAGCTTTTAAAAATAATTAGGAGGGTTTGCTGGATACGTTACCGGATAATTTTATTATGCTGAAATTATAATTTTTTTATACTCTCACCTTCAATATATAACTATACAGTGTGTCCCAAATTGGTGGGGAATGTATGGGGATCTTGGAAACCACGATAAATAGAAAATCGGTTAAATGGGGAAAGTTTTGGACAATTATGTTAGTAAGCTAATCCCGTTTACTACATGGTTTTATCCATTCAGGTTTTTGAAAAATTTTGAAAAAACCTGAAACATGCATTTTCGAAAATCGGCCATATTTTTTTTTATAAGTGAAAATTTTTCAAATCTGTAAAAACTTCTTCAAAGCAAATTTTTTTGTAGAACATGACCGAGTGGTCAATTTTTATTTTCTAAGTTTCGGGTTTTTAGAATCATCATCAACTTTATTTTTTCATATGGACGACATATTGGATTTTTACGCAGCCAAATAGTGCTTTTTATTCTGATTTTAGTAGTGTATAACATGTTATAATTTAAGAGTTTATAACCTCATTTATTTTAAAAAACAAATATTTTCTCAGTTGGCCTTGATTCCGGCGAACGTCATTTTTTTTGTAAACAATAAAATATTAGTAAGTGGCAAAATAGATAAGCTAAACAGATATTTTACAGAAATGGGTTGGCGAACATAGCTATAACGTTAATACCGTGTTACAACAAAACTAAACGTAACAAGTTAATTGAAACAAGTGAAAACAAAAACAATGAGAAGTGGCTAAACTAATATTCCTACTAAAATGAAAATGTATAATAACGACCTAAAATTCAAAATGTTGTCCATATTTATCAACATATTAACGATATTTTATTAAATAGAATGGTTGACTTAGGTATGTGGAATTCTCTGTCAACATCCCTTGCTGAAGATGTTGGATTTTCTTTAAAATGTTGGTTAACTGCAGCATCTCGTTGTCGATTTTCTTCAACGTACTTCTTAGGTCGTGTTTTTTAAAAACTTCCAAATTTAAGAAAATTTGTAACCAGTTTTCGAAAGTATGTTAGTTTAGGATGCTGCCTTTCAGGAAAATTGTCGAAATACTTTTGCACAGCTATATTAACATTTCTATTGCTTTGGAAATAACGTTGCAAAATATCAAGTTTTTCTTTAACTAATTAACCATTTTACAAAGTTGAAAAATTTTTAATAACGTACCCGAGCTAACTGATAATGACGCTAGATGACATTCGCCAGAATCAAGGCCACCTGAGAAAATATTTGTTTTTTGAAGTGGATGAGGTTATAAACTCCTAAACTATAAGATATTATACATTTTTAAAATAAGAAAAAAAAGCATTATTTGGCGAAAAAATCAAATATGGCGCCCATACGAAAAAGTAAAGTTGATGATGATTCATCATTTCATTTTATATGGGCGCCATTACATTTTGTTGTAACTCGGTATTAACGTTATAGCTATGTTCGCGAACCCATTTCTATAAAACATCTGTTCAGCTTATCTATTTTGCAAATTACTAATATTTTATTGTTTACAAAAAAAAATGACGTTCGCCGGAATCAAGGCCAACTAAGAAAATATTTGTTTTTTGAAATAAATATGGCCGATTTTCGAAAATGTATGTTTCAGGTTTTTCAAAATTTCTCAAAAACCTGAATAGATAAAACCATGTAGTAAACGGGATTAGCTTTCTAACATAATTGTCCAAAATTTCCCCAATTAACCGACTTTATATCTATTGTGGTTTCCAAGATCCCCATACATTCCCCACCAATTTGGGACACACTGTATAGGTACAAAAAGTAGTAATAAATAAAAATAAAATGTGTTTTAAAAATCGGATGTAAATTTTGAAGTTGCGAATTTATTTATTTATTTATTTCAGATATTTCAATTTCAATGGGCAACTTCCCTCTGCATTCAATTTAAGCCGAAGTTACGTTAACTTGTGCAAAAAAACATATTTTTGCATTTTTTTTGAACGTCTCAGTTACAATCTATTTATTAAAATTAATGCTACATTAAAGTATAAATTCCAAGATATTAAGTAAAATTTTTATTTATTTATTTATTTTTATCTTTGGACAGTACTAACCTACCGTGGGTGTCTTAAGTATGGAGCGAGGGAGTTTGTTTACACGGGACTTAAATATTTTGAGACTGGGGGGAGAGGGAAAAACTTCTGCGGGTAGCAGGTTTCATAGTCTGGACACTCTAGGAATAAAAGAACGAAGAAAGCGGGAAGTTCGAGGCCTCTCTAGTTGAACCTCAAAATGATGCATAAAAGTTGCACTACGTGTTGCTCTGTTGGGAGCTGCCAGAGGAGGAATTGTACTGGCCAACTCCTCTGAGCAGAAGTCGTAAAATTAACTATAGAAGAGCGAGAGGTCCCCCACAGCTCGACAGTGGGCAAGAAGAGGAAGCTTTCCTGTGAGCGTGGGATCATTAATAAGGCGAACGGCTCTTCTCTGAATGGAGTCTACTGTTGTAGGGGACACCATTCTCCAGGCATGAAAACAATATTCTAGAGAGGGTCTAAATGGGATACATACAGAGTGTACAGATTGAAAGAAGATAAATATTTCTTGCTTAAAAGAGGAATCCAAGCTTTTTGAAGCTGCCGAGGCTATGGATGTAATGTGCTTGTGCCAGTTGAGGTTATTCTGAAAAGTAACGCCGACAAGATTAAACGACTCTTTGTTCTGCAGAACTTGGACGCTCATATATGTAAGGAATGAGCATTGGCAGACGCTTTTCGCGACAGCGAACATGATTGTGTTTTCGAAGCATTAAACTAAACAAGATTTTTGGCGCCCCAATCCGCGATAAGTCTGAAGTCTTGTATAAGAGATATCTGCATTGACCTGCGCTTGTTTTCCGAATCAGAATTACATGGTGGCTTAAAAAATTGAATACTAGAGCGGAGGGTACTATCGTCAGCAAAACTATGAATGGAATTGATTGTGGAAGAGAGAAGATCGTTAATGGGTAGAAAAAACAGCGTGGGTGCCAGCACTAAGCCCTGGGGCACACCAGCATTAATTTGCTAGAAGCTGGAAGAATTACCATCTACAGTAACTGATTTACGTCGATTAGAAAGGAAACTGGAAAGCCAAGAGCAAAGCTTAGGTGGAAGACCGTAAGAAGAAGGTTTCTTAAGAAGCCTATCATGCCAGACCTGATCGAAAGCTTTGGATATGTCAAAAGCAACGATCTGGGATTCACCAAGAAACTTAAGGGACTTGTTCCAGTTGTGTGAGACAAAGGAAAGAAGATCAGCTGTGGATCTACTGTGACGGAATCCATACTGTCTATCATGTAAGATCTTATGTTTTTCCAGATACAGATTTGGGGATTAATAAATTTTTCCATTACTTTGCAAACAACAGAAATAAGAGATATAGGTCCATAGTTAGAAGGGGATTCTTTTTTGGGGACAGGTTGCACTGGTTGCACACGTGCAGCTTTCCAACTCTCCGGGAAAATGCCCGTGTCGTAAGAGATTCGAAAGAGGCGAGTTAGGATGGGTGCAAGCTCGGAAGCACATTTTTAAAGACGATTGCTGGTATGCCATCCAGCCCAGACGATTTTTTAGTATTAAGGGAAGAAAGAATACGCTTGATCTATTTGACTTTCAAAATTATATCGGACATTTTATGAGAAACAGGGACCACTGTTGGAAGAGGAAGATTAATAGGAGGATCAAGCGCAGAATTGCAGCAAATTTTTTGGCTTATAGTTTATACAGTAGTAGTCCAAACATTCCCTATCAGTTTTTTGGGTTTTACTCGATTTTTTGCTTTTTGACCCCCAACTTTGACTTCAGATTGGTGTTCAGCAAAAAAACATTTTTGTGGACCTGTGTTTTATTGAGTAAATTTTCTGCACAACCATAGCAATTATTTTCGAAATAATTCTGTATATTTAAAACGGTCCTAAGCCAATAAAAAAAACCATGTACAGGAGCGCCTATTCGTAACAAAACAACGAAAATATTTCTCGACTTACGTGCGAAAAGTCTCCAAGCTGGGTTTATTGAAAAAGTCTATAAAATTATTTTACATTTTACCTTGAAGTTTTCTTTAGCACCAAGTAAAAGCACCTTTTATATTGCCACATATTAGCAACTTACCTTTAAAATGTCACCCAATTTTGCCTCTCGATTATCTTACATTGTCGCTAGTTACCATTTGGTATCCGCGTCGCTCTCAGGCATTTAGTAGCCAAAGAGTTGGACCTTCTAATTTTGTCACTTAAAAACCAACAACATACAGGCGCGTTACTTATGATTAATGTTCTTATATTAAATATACGGGGTAACGTAAAAATAAACAAATTAATCAGGAAAAATGAATAATTTGTAGTTATTTACGGAGGTTTTTGAATTTTTCTTGGCTTGATACAACGCCTTAAATCTAGTCAAAAGTGTGTTTTCTGCAAAAAATAGTTGGAAGGCTTTGAAAAATATGTCACATAGCTCATTTGGCGCGGAATGCAAATCTGAGAAAGGCGTTTTGAGGATTTTTTTCTGCCAATAAAAATTGCTATTGTTATTAACAAAAAACGAAAAAAAGCCATTTCGATTTTTGATGATAACTCAAAAACCATAAGAGATAGCGAAAATTGCAAAAAAGATCCTTGAAGAGGAGGAAATTTCCGATAAAAAAGTCTTAACTGCCGTAGTTTTATCTCCATTATTTATAATTTTAATGTAACGCTAAAAATGGGCCTCCGCGCGACATTTTTGGTTGAGCGCTCGGCGTCAAAACCGAGTACGTCACACTAAATATTTTTTTTTCGAAAAACGTCAAAAAATTATGGTGTATTTAGAACACTTTAACGAGTTTATTCCCGTTGAAAATTTAGCTTAACATTTATTTTTCAACAAGTTAGACAATTGTTAATTAACAAAATTGTTTTGAACTTTCGTCTTCATTGTACCGGGTGTTCCACTAAGAGAGGTAGTCGGCTATATCTCAGAAACTACCAATGGTATAACTTTCGGGAAAAAATTTTTTAGATAAAAGCGATCAAGAGAAATTGCTGGAAATTATTTTCAAGTCTGTGGAAAGGCCGCTAGGGGCCGTAAGGGTAACGTCAAAACATAAAAATAGACATTTCTCAAAAAAAATATCAAATAAAGTGTGTCAATAAGTGGTACTATTTTAATCTTTAATGTTTTCTAAACAAAGAAGCTTCAAGTGTCATTTTTGTCAGTTCTAAAATAAAGTGGTGGGGGGAGGTTAAAGTTTAATTTATGAAAGTGCTAATAACTTCGGTTTGCTTTAACCGAATTTAGTGAACTTGGTCTCGTTTAAAAGAGCATTTTAAGCATTATTTTCAGGTCTATAAACTATTGCTACACTCATCTCACAAACGCCGCTAGGGGGCGTCAAGGTAAAAACTAACTTATTTTACGAATTTTTTGAAAAATTTAAATACAATGATATATACCTTTTTACACATTTATATAGAGAAAAAAAATCCGAACAAAACGGCAAAAACCGCAATTTAATATCTCTTTTCAAACCGAATATATTAGCAAAACTATAAATACTACATAGAGACGTAACGCATTTAACGACACAATGTTTTCTACTGGGCCGATTTCTTTCATTTAACTATATTAAACAACATTAGATAATTACCAACTTATAACTGTAATAATCCATAAAGCGTGGTCCCTTATCAAGTTAGCTTTGAAAACAAAGGATGCTGAAATATCAAAAATCCAACAATTTTTATTTCAAAATATAAAAATAATATTTTGAAATAAAAATTGTTGATTTGATTTTCAGCATCCTTTGTTATCAAAGCTAGCGATAAGGACGACGCTCGTTTTATTACAGTTATAGGTTGATAATTATTTGTTTTGTATTGTGTTCTTTAAAAATGCCTTTGTTGCTTGAGGATTAAACTCTACTTAAGCTAAAACGTTGATGACATTTTCCCCAGTTTTACGGGGTCTGCGGTGTAAGGGGCGAAGAACATTTCCCGTGGTACGAAAGCGATTTGCTAAACAAGTGAACATTCTGCGGGGCTGCCGTACCGGCGTCTCTGAGGATATCTCAATGCATACAGCCTTGCAGCTATTGTCATTTTGTAGACACTTAAAATAAATAGCAATAATATCAACTGCTTCTTTAAGCAACAAAGGCATTTTTTAAAGACACAATAGCACACACTAAAAATAATATCTTAAAATAAAAATTGTTGGATTTTTGACATTTTAGCATCCTTTGTTTTCAAAGCTAACTTGATAAGGGACCACGCTTTATGGATTATTACAGTTATAGGTTGGTAATTATATATCTAATGTTGTCTAATATCGTTAAATGGGTTAAAATAAGTCAAAATTATGTAGTATGTCATTTGATTTTGTAAAAACTTCTAAATTTAAGTTTTAACCAAAGAAATCGGCCCAGGAGAAAACATTGTGTCGGTAAATGCGTTACGTCTCTATGTCGTATTTATATTTTTGCTAATATATTCGGTTTGAAAAGAGATATTAAATTGCCGTTTTTGCCGTTGTGTTGGGATTTTTGTTCTCTATATAAATATGTAAAAAGGTCTATATCATTGTATTTAGCGGCGTTTGTGAGATGAGTGTAGCAATAGTTTATTGACCTGAAAATAATGCTTAAAATGCTCTTCTAAACGAGACCAAGTTCACTAAATTCGGTTAAAGCAAACCAAAGTTATTAGCACTTTTATAAATTAAACTTTAACCTTACCACTTTACTTTAGAACTGACAAAATTTCACCTGAAGCTTCTTTGTTTAAAAAACATTAAAGATTAAAATGTACCACTTATTGACACACTTTATTTGATATGTTTTTTAGAAATGTATATTTTTATGTTTTGACGTTACCCCTAGGCCATCCCCCAGACTTGAAAATAATTTCCAGGAATTTTGTCCTTTTATCTAAATTTTTTTCCGAAAGTTATACTATTAGTAGTTTCTGAGATATAGCCGACTACCTCTCTTGTGGCACCCGACAATGGACGAAGCTCGAAACAATATTGTTAATGGACAATTGTCTAACAGTCTAACTTATTAAAAAACTAACTTTAAGTTAAATTTTCAACGATAATAAATTCTTTAAAGTGTTTTGAATACACCATAATTTTTTTAAATTTTTCTATTAATATTTTTAACCTAAAAATATATTTTACTGTTACGTACTCTGTTTTGACGCCGAGCGCGCCACTAAAAATGTCGCGCGGAAGCCCATTTTTAGCAGTAAATTAAAATTATAAAAATGGAGCTGGAACTTCGGTAGTTGGCACTTTTTATCGGAAATTTTCTCCTCTTCAAGGATCTTTTTTCCAATTTCCCATATCTCTTATGGTTTTTAAGTTATCATCAAAAATCAAAATGGCTTTTTGTTTATTTCATTTTTTGTTAATAACAATTGCAATTTTTATTCGTCCAAATATTTAACACGTTAACATTTCATCGACCAATCTAGATTTGCTCAATTGTAATATATTTTGTAACCAAACTTTTTTTTTGCAGTGGTCCTTTGGAGTCGTTTTATGGGAACTAACAACCATGTGCCAACAACCATATGCAGACATTGATCCGTTCGAAATGTCGACTCATCTTCGAACAGGGTATAGATTAGGACAACCTTTGGGCTGTCCAGATGAATTGTAAGTAGCTTATTCAAAATTTAAAACAAACCTTTTTTTATTAAACAAAATTGCTTAAAAGCTATTTTTAAAGATTTAGAAAATTCTGGAATCAGAAACAATTTACGGGTTTCATTCTTGACCACCGACCCTTCCTTCCCATATAGTTTTCAATACGGTAACACATACCGCCATTCATATGCATTCCTTTACAGTGCGTCTGAAAAAGCCGAAACTGCTCACTGTGTTCTTCCTTCATTCCTAGATTCCAAGCTAGTGAACCTGCTATTTGCTAAAAAAATAAAAATTGAAGGTATTACAAAAGCGGTTTGAAGCGAAAATCTAAAAATTTGTAGCTGCATTCAGCATGTAAAAACCTTTAAAAAGGGGTGTCACACGACCTTCTTTTACATGTTAAAAATACATTGATGATGTCAAGTTGTTGCTGTGACTGTATATATATATATATATATATATATATATA
>JAHBCN010018061.1:0-17436 GCA_019359885.1 Listronotus oregonensis
ATTTTAAGTGAACATTTATTGCCGGAGTTGCAATGCCATATGTTATGATTAGTGACGGGCATGATCGCTTTTTGTTAAGAATCGAGTTATTGCATTATGAATTATTACAATAACCGGATTATCATAATTTAAATTACATAGTTTTTTTATTATTTTAGATTTTAGTGACATGAATGATTTTATGATCTGCACCTTTTTTTCTTTTTGAAAAGTCCTGCCATTGTCGCAACGCGTCATAGATACTGTAGAATCAGGTAATTTTTCGTAATTCAAATTAAATCTGAGTAATCGAATGATAACAATTGTTTTAATAATCAAATTATTCAGTTATTTTTAATTTGAATTGACCCATCACTAGTTATGATTTTTTTTGTCTCTATTTCTTTTTAGGTAACAGGTATGACCTAGCATTGTTTTAATACAGCCACTTTTCTTTTTCTTTCAGCGTTTTATTTTGGTTAGCTTGCTGCAATAATATTATTTTACGATTGCAATTAGCATTAGTTAAACAATTATGGTCATTCTTGTTGCATCATAGTTTCTTTATTCATTTTTAATGCTTAAAATAATCAGTTTACATATAAATTTTTCTCAATTACTTTTACATTAAACCGTTGATTAAGTAGTGTTTTGGGAAGATGCCTAATGCCTATGAAAACAAACGTGACTCGCGACAAAAATTATATCTATCTTTCTTAAACCAATGCAAATAGCATCTTCCGTCCTTTTTGAGTCACGACTGATGCCGAGTAATTCCGAAAAAAGCGTGATCGATTGATGCTGCCCCAATAAAATTTACGGCGTTTGTGTAAACAACGGCCGAATTTAAGTGGGGCCTGGGTTTTAAATTTTTTATTAAAGACATTAAATAGAATCGGGTTTTTGTCGCTACACGCTGCGTTGCCAGATCTAAAGAAATTTCTTACCCTTTACGGGAAGTATAATTATTGTGTGCTCTTACGTAATCTTACAGATACATTTTTTATTTAATTATTTTTAGTTTGAGGAGAAAAGTAAAGACTGATAAATTTAAAAGCTATTTTTTAATTATGCTTACCGTTGATTGGGTTTAGCTCTAGATACAGGGTGACCTGCCTAAAAGTCCACTCCCATTTAACTTTTTGATTTTAATAGCTATGTGCCTATTTTTTTGAGAGAAAAAAAAGATGAAAGATTTAACTTACCTTAACAGTAGCACACAGTAGCACAGCACAGTGTCTCAAAAAGTAATTCTTTCTTGAGCTGTTGGTTTAGTGGGAATAAAGAATGAAAGGACTAATTACTAGTTTCCTTGTGAATCTTTTTATTTTTTGGGACGTATTTATTAAGCCCTTTATTGAGGCTACAATTTTTAGCCCAATAGTCGCAAAAAATAAAAAGGTTCACAAAGAAACTAGTCCTTTATTCTCAGTAAACAACAGTCCAAAAATTAAAAGTACATAGGATGCTAACGCCAGCATCATTTACCTAGTTCTTTCTATAAATCAAATTTTGTTTAAGAAAACGTATTTATTAAAACAATTGAAATTTATAAATAACGAAAACTTTATTCTTTATTAAAAATATTTTCTCTATACAACTCTATACAAAACATATAAATATGTAATAAAAATACCTAATAATAAAACCTCAAATAAATATAACATGACAAAACTAAATTTAATTATTGGAGTATTAAAGTGAAATAAGTATTAAAAATAAAAAATACATGATATTTTGATTTATTTAATATTCCTATTTGTTTTAGGAATCTGGGAAATTAATTTTTCTGTTAGTTTTTGGCCCTCATCTAACAAAAAAAAAATGTTGTCTTTAAGCGCCATAAAAACAAAAAACGTGTAATTTTAAATCTAATAAAAAAACAAAATCTTATAAAAAGAATGTGTTAACAAAATCCAAAACGAGCTTTTTTATTGCATGTGTGGTGATTTAAGAAGTTAAAATAATAATTTTCCTATGGGGCTTTTCGTAGCTTTTACTGCCTAATTTTTTTGTTTTTGCTAAACTTTCAATTTCCCATCGTAATACTCGAAACAATTTTATTTTAATAAAAATATCAATTTGTGATTCTTGCATGAATTTAACCAATTACCGTAATAATTGTTCCCTAATTGTACTTTTTATCCCAAATTCACATTTATGTTTATCAAAAATTGCATTAAAATGTTTAAGCATAAACATTGTGACATTGCTCATAATTTCACTTGGTCTTTTTAGATAATCAATGGAATCTTTAGTTCCATAGTTTTTTGCCAGTAAAAGAATTTCATAAGATTGATCCAGGGGTTCAGTTTCTAAAAGAAGTTCACTTTTGCACTGCAAACAATCATATTTTTTAAACAGGCTAAAGCAAAGGTATCCTGCCACATAAACATTTGAACATATTTCCAATGTTACAACGGAAACATCAGCACTTGAATTTGTTGCAGAAATATTAGATTCAGCAGTGCTTAATGCAGTTTTCTCACTTGGTTGTTGATCGTCAACTTCATTTTGATAATCACTATTTTCCTCAGTGGTTTCTAAAATTAAAATCTCATCATCCGATTTCACAATTCGATGACTCAATTGTGGACTGTAACCTTATATGCATGTTGTGTTGTAGCGCTACCAGAAATTCCTTTACTGTTGGTTGTGGATTATAGCCTCCTTGATTTCTAACAACAGAGAACTGATTTTCTAATGGGTCTTGATTAACCTTGGACGTTAGAGAGAATGATTTTCCTTCAAGTTTCAAGTCGTTCCAAAGCATGATATAATAGTTGAAATAAAACCATTAATGACAGAAGACATGTATCCACTCCATGATAACTTTTTATGGAGATATTTTATTACCAAATAACCAAAGTGCATCTAATCTTGCTGCAATTTTTTCAGGTTTTAGAAATTGTATTTCTGGCATTGTGACTGTTTTAAGACCAGACTTTGCGGGTTTATTGTAAAACTAGAAGAGATACAAGTTAAAAAAATTCTGCCAAGATTACATCGCTCTCCCCTTAAAAGATGGGAAGCGAAATAAAATAGACTTTATATCATTAAGAATGCCATTGCAATCCTCACATTATATTTTTAACCGTCACAATGCTTTCCCTATTTATACAGGGAAAGCAAAAGAAACACCAATTTATTAAATTAAAAATTAACCTGTATTGGTAAACTTCCAAAGTGTCCAATTTCGCTTGCTTGTATTTTTTGCTTTGGTCTTGGAACCTGGAAATTTTCTGTTGCTGGTTCGGGAGTAGTGCATATGATACCGCCCGTGGAGTGAAATGTGCCGTGTCCATCGATTGTTCTGGTGTTGACGTCGGCGTTATCAAAAACAAACTGCAAAAAACTGTCCGCTGGGATATTTTCCTGAACATTTTGAATTGCCGAACTTTCAAAATTAAGACACTCTAAATAGGAAATGGAAACGCCGAGAGTCGACAAAATATCCATCAAATTTTTTGAGCCATATTTCCTATGTAGAAGTGTGCGGAGGCCAAACATTGTGGGTGATATGAAGGATCTTACTCTAACTAAAGAAACGATAAAATTTTCCAACGCAGCTACCTTTGTTGTGTATGCATCTAAGTTTTTCTTATCTTTGAGAACCAACTCGTGAAAAAAAGACTTAAGAGAATGAAGAAATTTCTCTGTTCCTCCAGTTTTAATATCATCTAAGTTTGGATAATTCTGCAAATTGCATTTCATACCTCTAATATCCTCTCTTAAAATTTTAGCTACGGCAGTTACAATTTTTGCACGATCATAGGTTTTATCCTTTGACCACTCTTCGCTTAAAAGTTTTTCACAGTTTCCTCTAAAACTGACGATACTTTGTTTCCCTGATAGAGAAGATATTATTATACTACCTTTATACTTTTTCTTCAATCTCATTTTCAAATTCTTTTCAGACCATGGCTGAACACTCTCTGGTAAAAGGGTAACCATCATATCAATTAACTCTTTAATTGCAAACTGACAATTCTCGGAATCGTTTTCAATAAAATGAAAAATTTTTTCGAAAGCCTCTTCTAAAGGAAGATTTACCGGTTGGCCTACATGATCCTGAGATTTATCTTGCATAAATTTATTAAAGCAATTCACATGATAAATCGCTTCTGCTGCAACCAGATCTATTTGATTATTTATTTTATTAAATACTTCTAGCCCCAACTTGTCATTTCTTTCATTGCAGCGGTTAATTATCTTGTTTTTAAATTCTAAACTGCAGACCTGGCGAAACTCAACATTTTTCTTATATTTCTTAATGGCTTGTATATCAATGTATTCATCGCATAAAAAACAATGCTTCTTAAAATCAAAACCTTTACTGGTCGATCTCAGTAGATTAGATGTACTTGGGGCGTTACTTTTCAGTTTTAACAAATTTGTAGGATGCGTATATTTATTTTTGCATTCTTTGTGTACAAAAACGCTGCACACATTTGTTAAACTTTGCCACTTACTATAGTTAAGTTCTTTACTAGCACTAACTGTTGTTTCAATTCCTTTCTTGGTAACTTTCACTACATCTTGGCTTCCACTTTTATCGCAAATCACACAAATAAGTTCATCAGCCATTTTCTAAATAGTCTGCAAACAGGTTAAAATAGAAATATTTAGCGTCGCAAGTCCCAAACAAAAACAATAAATTTATTATTCGTATTACCGAAAACAAAGGTATTGTGCTCATGAAAAAACTACAATAAATCAAAATGCTTCAAGTCGCAAGGTGTAAATACCGTCTAGTCAGCTGACGCGGCGTTGCCAGTTGTGATATTGGTATCTAAATGTCAGAAAACATACCATAAGTTTTATTCGAGGCTATGGCATTATTAATTAACTAATGCTACACTCAGAATTTTTTTTTTTTATTAATAACTGTTAATAAAATTTTTGATGCATTTGAATATAGTTGTAAGAGGGGTGTCAAAACTATATTACTCGATGTATTTTTTTATTTAAAGAAAATAATATCTCTTGAAACTTATCCGAAAACTTAATAGTTTTCAAGATACAGGCATTATCTACGGGACTTTTAGTATGTCATTTAAGACTATGTTTTAGGTACTTTCCCGCTAAAAAACATTTGTATATATTTTTTTCAGAAGTTTGGACAAAATTCCGACAACTTCACTACACTATAAGGAGCTGTGAACTGTCGGCAAGTGGGATTGATATTTTGACCACCTCTTGAACAAATAAACGAAAAAAATAATTCAATGTGATTCTGACTAACTTTATACATTGTTTTTTTTTTATTTAAACACCGTGTTATTATAAAGCCATAGTGCACTTTTTAACGAAATTTTAAAGCCTATAAACCCAGTTTCTCGATTGGAGTTAACAATTAATTGATATTCATATTACTGGCATCCTCAATAATTTTTTTTTGCTGTTTCAATATTGTTTTCAAAAAGAACCTTTGCAGCCAGAGCAATCTTAAAATTCTTTCAACCCTAACCCATTTTTACAATAGCTTAAGGCATTGGCAACAGATTGAGTCAGTAATTAGACTGCTAAACGGACCTTTATTTTTTGTTTAGAAAAATGTAAATGAGCCTTACTTATCTTGTTTTCTAAGCAAAGACCCTCCGCAGTTTGTAATTTATCTAGTTTATTTATCAATAAATTTCCACTTTATAAACTTGTCTTTACTATTTTTAAATGATTGTTTTTCACCAAATGCATTCCGGATTAATTTTAACAATATAAGATAAAATAACGGGTAATGCATCAAACGATTCTTTACTGAAGCCTGGCTCAGCGTTGGCATTTTTGAACCACTTCCTATAGTGCTACGAAGAGGTAAACAAGTATCAAACACCTGTCTTACATAGTCATACCTTTTGAGTAAAAAAATAAAGTAATAGCAAACTTACGCAGCTCTAGGATGTTTTTTTTTAATTTGCGCTTTTGCCATTTCCTAGCAATATTTGACATATTTTCAAACATTACCATGTTTTCAGAGGATATTAAACTTTATCGATTTAACTCTGAAAAGTAGTTTTAATAAAACAACTTTTTTCCTGTATCTTTTAGACTTCTGCTTTAGATCTTTTTGTGCTCTGTTTTTTTTTTGTTTTTTTGTATCTGTTTAAAAAGTTGTCTTCTTAGGCGGTTTTTTCGGGAAGTTTTCTCTAGGGGTTGGCTACTGCTATGCAAAGGGCCTGGCTTAGCCTCCAATTGTAATGCTCTTCTTTTTACGGTCTGCAAAAATCAGCTGTTACGCTTTTTAAAACGCATTTATGTACAAACAAAAAAAATTTCAAAAATATTTTTCTTTATACAGGGCGTTCTAAAAATCAATAAGTTTTAAATAACACAATAATTATATAATATTTATGGTGACCCACCCTATATATTAGTAATGAAATGAGATTACAAGGATTAAGAATAGGTACATACCTGCTTCTATGGCTGCGTGTATCGGGGAAATTCTGGAAATATGATAGGACCTGCTGAAATAGGCTTATCTGCGACCGATCATTAAAAAGCAGTAAAACCGACCTATAAACGACCTATGGATTTAAATAAGAGTGAACCCCAATGGGGCATAAGCATTGTTGCCAAGTTGTTCATAAACTCTTCCCATCCAGTTGTTTTCTTTTGTGTGAAATATTTTAAAAAGTAAAAAAATTGTAGATACATTTATAACATTATTATTTATTTATTGCATATAGAGGCCTACAAATTTATGTAAATATAAAATACAAGAATATACAAATTGCAATAATATTACACTTTTATAATATAATAAAATAATAATTCTTATTCTAATTTCTGAATGTGACAATGCCTCGTCTTTTAATATTTTTAAAAGAAAGTAAAAATTTGGATGAGGTGTCCTAAATTAAATTATTTAGGCGGTTGTTCCATCCTTCAACAGAGTTATTTGTTCTATGACGATTCCCGTTACAATTCCACATTTCTTTAGAAATAGTATCATTCTTGAGCCACTGCTCAACAAAATAATCGTAAAATAAAGTTAATTTTGTATTGATTGCAGAATTCTCCATAATTGCAAGCCATCCATTTTCAACTTCCGATTCTGGAAGACAGGATAAGGCCGTTCACATTCGAATATTTAATTTGACTCCTTCGTTATTATTATAATCTTGAACTAATCCTAATGATTGAACTTTTCTCCACAGACACTGGTTAAAGTGAAAGTTACAACCGGATACTTTTGCTCGTGAAAATGTACTTTTTATTGCACAAATTATAGCCACTTCAAAATCGGTTTTAAAACTTTTGGGATAGCATTTATATTTATTTTTAAGAAAAGTGAAAAGAGTCTCATGCATTGCCTGTTTTTTATTTGGTAGTAATGCGTAAAGAACTGGAACTACCTGAGATTCTTCGTTTGTCTTTGCCAAATCAATATGAATGGAAAAAATCTGCTTGAACTGCTTACTGCAACTTTTGAATGTTCTGTCAACAAAAACATTTTCCGCAATAGCCAACATTTCTCGGCCTTTAGGAGTAGAAAAAGCCAAGAGCCTTTCTTCACTGCCATTGTCCCTTAAAAGAAAATTTGAACCGTCTTGTAATTTAAGCAAGTCTTCAGTTAAGATTAAGTCACTTGCCTGATGAGGGTCTGTTCTAGTTCCCTGGGAATTATGTCGATGTCTATTTAACGTAGACTTTATCGAACTGTAGTTCGGTACTTCGGTAACCAGATCTAGTCCTCTTGAAAATAAAGGAGAAAATTCTGTTTTGTAAATTTTTGACATTGGGGTTTGATCTGTATCTTCTCTGGCACGTTTTTTTTGCGTTAGCCATACAAACTTTCACTTCATTTGCTAGTAGGTTTGGCACACACTGATGATCCATATTTATTTTAATTAATCTGTAGTTTAAATCTGTTGTCATTGTCCCCGGGCACTTGTGAGATTTTTGCTTTAAACACTCCCATTAAATTGTCGCTTTATTTCGACGCTTACACCTGTACGAATGCCCGTCGCGCAAAGCATAAGGATTTCCACGCACGCCTTCAACAACTGTAACAACTTCCATTGCAATACTTAGATTTGTTTATACCGCTTGAAAGTCCAGCATACAATTAAATGTTAAACAATTTTCAGCTTGCACAAAACCTATCTAAATCAGAAAAGGATGGGTACCTACCCTTAGTACCCCTTTTCCATTCTAAGAAATATCTCTATTAGTCCACCTACATTTTGGCAACAGTGCATCTTAAATTTAATGTATTCTCGGTAGAAAAATGGGGTTTGAAAAATTCGATCGCTAATGCGCCGATTTTATTATCGGTCGCAGATAAGCCGGTCGCTGTTGGGCCGACACCGGACCTGATGCATTTAGTAGACGTCTTTTAAAATCAGTATCGTTCTTCAAAATGTTTAAAACATAACCATGTTTTTAGAGAATATTAAACTTTTTCGATTTAACTCTAACAAGTAGTTTTAATGAAACAACTTTTTTCTTGTATCTTTTAAACTTCTGCTTTAAAACTTTGGTAAAGGCGTCCAGTTAACAATTTTCATTGCTTAAACCCAAAGTTTTCTTTTACTGGATCGATCCGCTGGAAATCTACACAAAAACAACTAAAGTTAGATTAACTAATGATTAAGGTTTATTAAAATGTATTAAAAATAAGAAGGAAAAAAACAACAAAATTAAATTTAAAATTTAATAAAAATTATTATTTAGAATTGTTCCGCACGCCTCTGGGAATAAAATGCTTTTATTAATTTGATACTGATTAATTACCAAAACATGAATAAAAACATAAAATAAACAAACTCAGCGGAAACAACTATCATCTTGGAAGTGAGGCACGTACATTAGATAAATAATACCAAATTGATTAATAGTAAAAACATCTAGAAATATGATAAAACTAAACACATACTATTTGGTTCCTTTTTTTTGTTTACCTGTAAAACGTAATATCTGGTTCTTTTTTCGTACTACTACGCTGGTATGCAGCACAAAAAACCATTGTAACAAACTATCAAAGGTCATTTAATTCACAAATCACAAATAAATTGGCAAATAACTTTGATGGTACACAAGCTTTTGTCACCAATCTAATGGCGGTTGATCGATAAACCGGCACAGTTTACTACGCTGGCTCGGGTGGCTTGTTAAGTGCCCTCTCCCTTCTTCTGTCTAAAAGGCTTATTAGACCTCACTAAAATCAGTCGTCTTAATCAGGATTTCGAAAAGGAACGAAATTAAAAGATTCTATTCACACTATCTTAATTTAGTTACTAAATTAGTTGCCTACTGAAGCGCGATATGTGCGGACGTGCGTTATTAGTACGCGACAAGTTATCAAACATGAATATAATAAGTGTTTTGGAACCAGCGGACTTCAGAATTATCTTCGAATGGATTCAAAATCGTTTTGATATTTTACTAAACCTTGTGACACCATATATACAAAAACAAGGTATTATCTTAAGAGACAGTGTTAGTGCAAAACAAAGATTGGTGGTAATATTACGATTCCTTGCAACAGGGAATTCATACCAAGATTTAAAATATAGTTCTCTAATATTCCAACCTATGCTGTCAATAATTATCCCTGAAACGTGTTCGGCTATTTATACATGTTTGAAAAATTATATAAAGGTAAGTGAAATAGAGTACATTTTGTCATAAAAGGTATATTTATTGTGTACACTTTTCTTAGATTTATTTGTTTGTTTTTTACCAAAAATTAAAAAGTCTTTCATTACATCCCAATTGCCTTCAATCAGCAGAGCTCCATCAGTTGGGTTCTCCAACGAAGTTAAATAAGAAGTAGGGGATAGAATATAAAACTTTACAGATGGTGAAGGGTCTGGGACTTGAACTGTATATTCCACGGTAGGAGAATTTGCGGATTGGCGGTGGTACTGTGTAGATGCTGAAGGATGCGAGGACTGTATTTTTTGCTGAGGTGGTAAAGTATGAAGAGAGTTTGAAGATTAACTGTGATATTGTGTGGGTAGTGAAGATCGTGAAGGGGAGAATTTGGCGATGGGTACGGTACTGTGTGGATGGTAAAGGATACGAGGTCTGGTGGAGATGATGGTCAAACAGAAGGATAAAATTCACTGTGGGAATTTATTTAAAGTAGCATAAATTATCACATTTGATATTAATTTGCGGGCTATAGTAAGTTGCCGTTAATTCAAACCTCTTAGTTGCATTCCAATGGATCTTCCAAGGATTTCCCAGTCTTTTTTCTTTGTGTTTAATATTCCGGTAGCTTTTTTTAAGAATGTCCTGTTGTTGTTTTAAAGGTGCTTTTTTCTTTTTTTTTTTCTTAAACGAACTTTAATTGAAAGTTCTATAGGTAGAATTTGTCATCTGAGTATCTTCTGTGCAAAATAATGATGAATCCTGAAAACAAATAAATTTTATAATTATTTTTTAATTGCCGCAAATAGAATCAGAATAGATACAAGTAGCAGCTGAATTCGAAGACAAATGGAACTTCAATCACTGTATTATAGCTTGCGACGGTAAACAATTGGGCATCGAAAAACCACCTGGAAGTGGTTCTCTATTTTAGAACTATAAAGGATCTTTCAGCGTAATATTGTTTGCTGTTGTCAAAGCGAACTATGAATTCATGTACGTTCAATCTACAAAGTTCATTCAAAAAATTAATAAATGGTTGTTTGAATTTGCCACCATCTTCTCCACTACCAGGCACAGACACGCATGCTCCATATGTTCTTATAGGGGATAGTGCTTTTTCCATTAACAAACATTTCATAAAACCATATCTGTTTAAGGGTATCAGCCGTGAAAGAAAAACATTTAAATCACTTAATTAGAGTCGGTAGAGTGGTGAAGAATGCCCCTCAGTCTAGATCTCTCCAACGTAGATGCCGTTGTAATGGCATGTTGTTGTCCACACAATTATTTGAGAAAATAGGAGCCAGGTTACATAACCAGAAAATGGATAGATTATGAAAATACATCACAAGGCTCCATACGTTAAGGGGATTGGCGAAAACATAATAATGGATTGACTTTTTTAAAGAGCACAAGTAAAAGTCAACGTAACTAAGAAGGAAACCAAGTTCGAAACACATTTATGAATTAGTTCAACTCCGTTGGCAGAGTTGCATTTTAGGATAAAATGAATAATGCTGTAGCTACTCTTTAATAAATAGTTAAAATAAAACATACCCTGTCATCTATTAGGTCCCTGATTGAACGGCATGATTCTGTGGTAGTTTCCGAAAAACTGAAGCTATCATAATACCATATCGTTGGTACATATACATCTTCGATTCCTGTACCGACGTGTTTTGACGCCTTGACCTTTAAAATAAGTTACAAATTATTGTGCTATATATAATGAAAACCTATTGTCTCCCCCTTTCTTGAAATAATAAATAAAAACTACGTTAAAACTTACCTTCTCCAATTCTTTCAAATAATTTGTGTTTAAATTATCTTTTTTCTTCTTTAACGTTTTTACTGTAGCAACTTCATCGGTATTTTTTTATATGCTGAGAAGCACTTTAAAACCTTCTCTTCTAATATTTTTATTCATATAATTTTTATCATTTTTGTTTTATAAAGTTGGCATGTTTTAATAAAGTTCGATTATATAACCCTTTTTTTTCGTCGCCATTCTCGTACACTTAAATTTCTGACATTAGGCGACACATTCACACGCGCGAAGTTTGTGATGAAACTGAGTTGTTTATATTTTTGTTATAATTACTTTTAACTACATTGCTTAGACTTAGAATAAGAGCAGAGTAGCTTTTCGATATAGTTTCTTTACTTTTGTACCGCACTTACATTTGTCATTTAATGACATATAAGAAGGTCTACTTAAAAGGCGTGCATTAGTAAGGGAGGTTAATAAGTTTTGGTGTTTTTTTTTGTTGCAGGTATTTAAATAAATAAATAAAAATAAATTATTGCTTTATTTTACGTTTAATATAATATTACATAATGTACAGTTTTATAAAATAGGTGGCGGTATCCAACTTAAGCTGCTCATACAACCACCTTGAGTTGAAAAAATATTTAATTGAAGTGAATAAGAGTAAAAAGGAAAAAAAAAAAGAAAGATAAAAGTATATGAATTAGAAAGATAAAAAATACATACCAAATATATTACGAATAACAACAAAAAGAGTAATTTAAACAATATGATATAGTTATTAATACCTACGGCTAAAAATTATATTTATTTTAGATTTTAAACTCTAATTTTTATCATAAGCGCAGAAATTTATCAATTATAATTTCGGCTATTTAAAAGAAATGTTTTATATCTTTTTTTGAAAGAGGCGGAGCTAGGAGCCTAATCTGACGTCCGCGGGCAGACTGTTGTAAGAGAGTAACAGCATTGTAGCTAAATGAACGTTGGAAGAGGGAGGTACTGTGCCTAGGCACACTATACAGGTCACAGTGGCGTGTATTGAGAGAGTGCACATCAGTGCCCCTAATCAATTTATTAAAAAGATATAAGGGTAACTTATATTGTCGAATGTTAAAAAAGGAGAAGCCCTAAATGTAACTGAAATCTTTCTTTAACTGTTAACCAACCGGACTCCAACAGACATGGAGTGACATGATCATACTTACGCAACCCGAAACTAAACTTAAGACAAGCATTTTGTAGCTTTTGTAAACTATCTTTATTCCTTTGGATTACAAGTGCTGGCCAATAAACAACATCACAATAAGTTAAATGTGATAAGATGAGAGTATCCGTCAATCTCAACTTTATATTTCTATCAAATATATCTTTATGCATGTATAAAAGTCTTAATTTACCGAAGACTGTTTTTATTAAAGAAGATACATGAGTATTAAATCTAAGATCAGAGTCAATAGTGAGTCCCAGGTTTTTAGAAGTTTCAATCGGTTTCAGCACTGTACCATTGACTGCAATCTTGAAATTAGGATCCGCGAGAATACTGTCCCTTCCCTTGCCAAAGACCATGATCTGACTCTTGCTCTCATTAAGAACCAATTCATGAGCTCTTGACACCTTAAAGATACGTTCCAGGTCCGTATTAATTTTAATCACAGCAGGACCAACTTCATTAGAAAAAAAAAGAAAAATAAATTTGTGTATCGTCAGCGTATTGGTGAGATTGGCAAAATTGCAAAAATCCATGGAAGTCAGCAGTATATAGTGTAAAAATTAAAGGACCCAAGATACTACCCTGGGCTACACCTCTGTTAAGAAAAATAGTATTAGACGACTCATTACGTAACACAACTCTTTGCTTTCGATCCGTAAAATAGTCTTTAAATAAATGCAAAGCCATATTACCAATTCCATAATATTTCAATTTGATTTCCAATACCTTATGATCTATAGTATCGAATGCCTTACTGTGGTCAAGCATAATCAAACAGGAACACTGCCCATTGTCGCCAGCTCTAAATAGATCGTCAGTAACATTCAATAGAGCAGTTCTGGTGCCGTGTTTATCACGAAAACCTGACTGTGTAAAAGGGAGAACACTATTGACGCTCAGAAATTGATTCAATTGATCTGCTATAACTCGTTCCAAAACTTTGGATGAGGTGGGCAATTTACTTATAGGTCTAAAATCTGGTAGCTCTAAAGGATTTGATTTTTTTGGCAAAGGCACCACAATAGCAGTTTTCCACAAGGTTGGAAATCGTCCGTTGTTTAAACACTGGTTAATAATAAAAGTAAAGTGCGAGCTTAAATACGGAATTAGAAGTAAAGTAACATTTTCAAGTTAATACCATCACAGCCTGTTGCATTTGTTTTAATGTTATAAATTATTTTTTCTACTGATTCAAGGGATACTTCGGTAAACTTAAATTCATCGTAGGTGCCAAATTTCTGATCTACGTAATGTTCCTCAAGGAAGTCCTAGTTTGGAACCCACAACTTGTGGTAAAGAATTAACAAAAAAATTGTTAAAGTCATTTGCTGAGCCAGCCTTCCGATTGAGCAAAACTGCTATCTTTTCAGGAATTTAAATTTAAATATTTTATAGTTCTCCAGAAATTTTTGGGATCTCTTTTAAATGTATATTGCAAATAAGCCTTTTTTCAGCTCTTACCGCAATATTTACCATGTTTCTTATTCGTTTATAATCGAACCATGCAATATCAGATTTACTTTTTTTTATATTTAGAAAAAGCTTTATCTCTAAGTTTCACATCATTAATTTCAAGTTAGGCGTTAACCATGGTGCAGGGGAACTTTCGTTATTTTACTGGTTTTAAAAGGTGCATTTGAATTAAAAAGATATGTTACATTATTAGTAAAGTAAGCCACCATCTCGTCAATATCATTTAAAGAAAATATATAATCCCAATTAACAATACCTAGGTCACGCAAAAAAATTTTCATTGTTGAAGTTAGAAAAATCTCTATAGGTGCGATAAAATGGTTTGGGTTTTATTTTTAATGATTTTTTTAAAACTAAAATGTACGAGCTTGTGATCAGATATATCCCACTCCATATTTGCTAGAGATCTCTGTAATATTATTTGAATTTGAGGAGACTAGAATATCAATAAGAGTCCTTGAGTTATTAGCAACTCGTGTAGCTTCCTGAGGAATGTGTTGTGTTAAGCTGTATTTGGATAATAAATTATTAAACAAAATGTAATTTGTACAAGATTGATTTAAGAAATCAACATTAAAATCGCCGCCAAAGGCCACAAAATCATGCTCAGGCAACAGACCAACCAACGCATTCTCCAAGTGATCAGGCACTGGCTTAAATTTGCACTGGGTGGCCTATACAAGGAACCCAGGCAGAACCTTTTGCCACCAGACCTTATGGAGATCCAAATTTGTTCGAGCGGACCATTTACATCTCCGATATCCAAAACAGAGTATTTAAGAGCCTTTCTATTGTAAAAGGCCACGCCACCCGCCCCTTCCAACCCTGTCACGCCTAACAATATTAAAATCAGGAATCATTAAGCCACTGTCAGGTATATTAGGGGTAAGCCATGTCTCTGATAACCCTATGACGTCAAATGAGCTCCCAACCACGACATCAGAAAAATAAATCAAACGCCGCGCACAAGGATCTGACATTGAAATGCGAAAAAACTATTGCGTCTTGCATAATAATAATATTTTGTTTTTGTTGTCCAGCTGTTCGTTAAACAATTAAGAGCCATATTTTGGAAACAACATTTTAACCTGAAGTTAAATTTGGCCTTCCTTTCCAACGGGATTAAGCAGACAATATAAAGAACATGCATGACTATCTACCTGCAGATATGGGCAGAAAAAAAATAAAGTATCTAGTAAATATTAATCCTAAAGTCACGGTACGATAAACATGCTTTTAAATTCTTATTTATTTATATAGAATGCAAGCATTTAAAATGATATGCTTTTTATTCAAGCATTATATTAGAACTAAGTAAATTACATTTTAGAAACCAGTAAAAATGTGCGTCGTGAAAAAAAAAAAATAAAATAAACCATTGGTTGATTTAGATTTTATTAGAGATAGAACGAAGGAGGATGTTTATCGCAACGACAATAACCCACACATCATAATCACCAGTCTTTTGAAGAAATATTAAGCTTTTTATTCTCACTGGCACACCAATAGTATATTCTTCCCCCGGCAGACCATACATTAACTTTTTCCGAACTTCTTCTTGGCTTTCCATAAGTGTTTTTTTTTGTTGCAGGTATTTAACCTCCAGTAGTTTGTCTTTTAGAATAAAATAGCACAAAGACGGAAATATTAACTTACCGACAAAAAGACCGGTATCTAATATTTTTAAACAATTTTAACATGGCATAAGCTTTTATTGCAATGATTTTTTCTTTGGATGATAGATCACTTCATTAGGATTGCGCTGCAGTTTGTCCTAATGAATTTTTGGTTGCCTGAATGTTTATATACCAGGGTAAGTCAAAATGATGTTTTTAGTCAAAAGTTTAAAACACCCTATAAAAAAAACACGCCTAACATCCTTGGTTAAATATGATTTACGATAAAAGCGACAAAGCTAGTTGCGTTCCGAGCATTTTGTTTTTTTTTACGAGCTATGCATTTTTAAGTGAAACGCTGCATTTGAAAACATTTTTTTATTTTAAACATTCAAAATTAAATCAAAAGTTAATACCGCACGTGTCCACCACTTGCCGCAATGACAGCCTGCATTCTTCGTGGCATCGAATTAATTAGATTGATTTTCTTTTTTAGAAATAGCTTTATATTCTTTATTTAATGCTAACCTAAGCTCTGCTAAAGTTGTAGAAGGTATACGGACCGCAGCAATAAAGTCCTTTAATATTGTAACCATTCAAAAATAAGTAATCTATAGTTTTGAAATCCTTGGTTTTCAGTTATTTTACTATAGTTAAACATTTCAAAAATCATAGAGTTATCTTCATCAATTAATAACCGTACTGTGGTCCATAATCTTTTTAAAAATCAATTGTGATAAAGCTTGCTGCAATAAAGTATAGGCACGTACTGCTCTAGCATACGCATGTCCAGATATTATGTGATCCATTGTATTTTCAGTATTAATGGTATAAAGAACTTCTTTTATCTCACTTCCAGAAATAATATAACCAATGGATCCCATGTAAGACATAAGAGTATGAAAAGAGTCCAACTTTACAACTAATACCTTATGAGTTAAATACACAGCAGAAGCAATATCATGACATATCATGATTTACCGTCTGCCAAAAGGCCTCGACTGTACTCAGATGTCATACCGTCTCCTGTGAGTCTAGATCCGTCAGATTTGTCGGACACAGAGAGGTGAGGTCTAGGTGTAGTGGTATATTACCACCCTCTGAACATTCAGAAGAGACCTTGACCCTTCAAAAGAGTAATCTAAACTACTAAAATCTATACTTAAATAAAGAAATCTTTTATCGCAAGGAACCAAAAAATTATTTTACCCCAATCGTGAAAAAGAATTTCTTTTATTTTTTTTAGTTAAGAAGGTGATTTGGTTTGTAACGACATTGGTGGTCTATTAACAAAAATGGGATTCTTAAGCTAAAAATCTGAAAATCTTATACCTGTAGATAGTGCAGATGCTGGATATATTTGCAGAGAGATATTTTCATTTTTGACAAAATTCAGATTTAGGTAAAAGTGTCTTCAAACGCTTGATAGGTTGTCGAGGTTGTATGTCATCACCTGGAGCAACTATTTCAATGCTTCCCATATAATGACACCTTTCATTACCATCAATAGTGTTAATATTGAAATCAAGTGCCAGGTTTTATTTCTGGTGGAGCTGTAAAAGTTGCTCAAGCTTTGTATAACGTAGCTTCTTTGTATGAAGCACAGAGGCCTAAGAAATGACATATATTTATAACATTTTTGAAGCCAAATTTTCTATGAAACATCACAGTCAAAGTAATATGCGGAGGTGATAGGAACGATCTTGGTCGTACAACTGATATATCATGTGCTATAGATTTATATTTCTTTTTATATCTAGGAATTGTTTTTATATTATTTTTTT
>JAHBCN010018062.1:0-17443 GCA_019359885.1 Listronotus oregonensis
CGGATAACATATTTTGATCCAAAAATTGTGGCTATTTTTGGAATTGCTGGAGCTTGCCGCCCCAAACTAACAATTTTAAACTTTGGATGACATTGAAGATAAGAAAAAAAATAGTTGTTAATTCATCAAATGTTGCTCGGATAAAAATTTTTTTATGAGTCAACCCTTTTTTTCTTATTTTTGCGGTTTGCTCAAAAAAAAAAATTAGTCGAAAAATTGTATTTTGACGACTCCTACCGGCGAACCAGTGTGAGTTACACAAAAAAAAAACACTAAAGCAATTTCAAAGAGCGTGAAATATGCCGTAAGGTCCATCAAAATGATTTACAATATAGTAAAAAGTGGCTAAGCATTAAAAATTTAAAAAAAAAAAAATACGTGCATTTTAAATGGGAAAACTTCAAATTTAAATTGTAAGTACTCAAAATTAATATTAAGAGCTCAAACTTGGTGAGAATTTTTTTTCTACATGTAGATTGAAATTTTGCTTGATAAGCGAGAAAAACTTTGCGGAAATGAATCACCCTACAGTTGACCCCCCCCCTTATAAATAGTTGGTTCTGCAGAGGCACCGGTTGCGTCCAACCACACTAGTGCCGGTGCCGAAACAAACATAAGTAAATATGATCAGTTATGAAGCTATTGTAACGATAATAGGCGTTTTTCATGATTTTTTTATTAGCTTATTGCAAAGCCACATGAAAATAAAGGCCAAAAATTTTTTTTCCCGTTTTTTTTAGCCTCCGGAAACGCCTTAAAAATCAATTTTAAGTTTAAATTTTTTGTAGGCCCGTGACGTCACGGCCCTAAATTTTCTATTGGTGGAATTTCTGCTTTGTTGTCAGCTTTTTGTTATTCGATACGCCTGTCATCAAATATCGATATGCGCAACATCTACAAAGTTGGCGTTTCCTGTCAATTGTCATATTGTCAATGTCAACCTGTTTAACCTGTAACCTCTAATATTTATTAATAATTTCTAATTTGTAAATAGTGTGTTTTTTTCCAAATATTCCAATTTATTACTGTAGTTATTATTATTGCCAAACTTTCCTTGATATGAACCCATATGAAACCTTTTTACGAGTAAATTTCCGTTATTTTTTTTCAAAATGAAAAAAGTGTAATGTTACTATTTGCGAAACCAAAGCCGGCCGAGTTTAGGATCTTCAAAAATATTCTTTTCTCTTCCAAAACAAGACGATGGGAGAAAGCCTGGTGTGCTGTTTAGGTATTGAGAAAATGCCCAAAGGACATGCCTATTATTGTTGTGAAAACCATTTTGATGTAAGTTTTTATGTTTTTTTTCCAATTGAAACTATTTAGGTAGTCTGGCTGTGTTTTAGTGTAAAGTCTAAAAAGCATTTCGCATTTTAGCATTTCATTAAAATCGACACGATTGTCGATATCGATAGTTCCTAAACAGACTTGGCATCCATGTTGAATTTGATTGGTTAGAGTTGGCGGGCTATTTAAATTACAATGATAATTAAACCTTAAATAGAAAAGTAAGGGGTTTGTATTTTTCCGTGTTATTTGGCAGGTTTTGCTTAATTGTGTTTCTACTTTTAATTTTTAGACACAACATTATCAATATCAATTGAGTGAAAATACCCTATTGAAAAATCAAAAAAAATTAAGGAAGAATTGTTTTTATGAATGCGAACGTCACGTTTTCTTAGAAAACCCAATCCACTCTTGTCACACTAAACGATACCCCCTCAATGTTGTGCGAACGAATTTAATCAACGGCCCCTAATGATAATTCCACGTTTTAATAAATCCGGAAAGCTTGGAAAAATGCCCTTTTAATCCTCTATATCTCCGGAACCGTTTATTTGGCTTAATTATGTAGGGGATCATTTTGGAATGTAATTTAATGTAGAATATTTTTGTATAAAATAATTCCTGCGCTAAACCGCATAGTTTCCGAAATATTTGCGAAAAACTATCCTTTCATTTACTTTCCACCCCCTCCCGTTGTAACCCGACGCTCAAGTAGTGTAACTTTTTGTAAATACTACAGAGAGTGGATAGAAAAATTTGGCGTTTAAAGGAAACTTTTTTTTTTTTAAAAGTCAAGGTTTAGATCTAATTACACCGTACTATAAACAAATAAACAAAATAACGTGCATATCGATATGTCTACTATGTCTATGTACTGGTTTATAAATAGGGTAAGTCTGTGATGTGAGAGCCTTTGTTTATTGCTTTTACTGTTTAAATTGGGGAAAAATGTTTTATACAAAAATAGCTTTGTTTCTGCTGGTCTATATTTTGCGAACAACGTTATGTATACAGGGTGTATCAGAAAGTCCACAAGGAAAAAGTTAATTTTTTTAAATGACTCCCTATATTTTTTGTTATATTTTTGTTTTTTAGAAAAAAAAATCTGTCTGGCATATCATATTCCTATATCCAATTGTTTACGAGATATTCGCATTTAAATACAAATTTGGAAGGAAAAACTCCGCCCATCTCTTAATGCCGTTTTACGTTTTTATGGTTTCAGCGTTTTTTGAGAGTGGCATATGTTTTTTAGTGTTTTGTCACCCTAAAACACCGCTGAAACCATAGACACGTAAAACGGATGAGCAAACTTTTCCTTTCTCAAATTTGTATTTAAACGCGAATATTTCGAAAACAATGGAATATAGGAATATGATATGCTGGACAAAAAATATTCAAAATTTAATGCAGAATTCAAAAATATAACCAAAAACGTGGGGTATTATTATATGTATACATAACATTGTTCGCAAAATTCAGAGCAGCAAAAACCAAAATATTTTTGTATAAAACATTTTTCCCTAATTTAAATAGTTAAAACAATAAACGGAAAATCTCACTTCATAGACTTATCCTATATACTTTATACGGCACAGAACATAAAATTCTACTAAAACAATAAAAACAATACCAATAAAAATACAAATTGTCATTTTCACAAAAATAATAATAACAGATAATTAGTTTATTCAAAGACCATTTTATATAATTTAGACCAAGCTAAAAAATATTAAAGTCAGGGAGAGTAATCATTGTAAGCTCATAATATGCTAATACTAGAAGTAGCACAACCACTTTTTCTATAAAGGTTTAAAATGAAAAAATGACCTAGGTGATCGAATTAATTTTGTTCCGATAGGGCTCTAAAATTTTAAAGTACCAGTAAATAACTCCTCGCGTTAATTAAATATCTTATAATTCTAAATAAAACTACAGTTTGACTTTAACATCCCACCAAATAATGGCTAGCAAATAAAATATCGAGAAAAAAATCTGAATTTATAGAGAAAAAGTTTAACAGACATATGAGGGTGCCCAATTAATATTGTCTTCTAATGAAGTTCTAACTAAACAATATAAAACCTTTGTTGTTTTGGTGTTTATCAAAACATTGTCTATCTGATGATTAAAACCTCAATCTTGTTTCATAAATTTTCAATCTTAATAGATAATCTACTCTTGAAAGTTAAATTAAAGCGTTGTTTTTACACGAGCTAAAATACAATTTATAGTTAAAACAGTATTTTAAATGACTCTAAAATATTTTTTTACTTTTTAGTCCAAAAGTCTATTCCATAGTCCTTTCATAAATTAAAGTCAAAATATAAAAAAAAACGTGCATCCTACCTTATATACTCCAATAAGCTTATAAAATATTATAAAATTAATTATTTAATTTTCTTGTCATAATATGCTGCGTTTGTAAAAATAGAAGTTTCTTTAAGTGGTTCAAGTGGCTAACAATTTAGTGGTGCCTTCTCGCACCGAGAAATTATGATGTAAAATGATCCATTTACAGGTTCAGACAACTTTTATTAAAAAATGGCAATTACCAACTTAATAATTTCTTTTATCTAAAGTTTTTGTTTCTAATATATTTACGTAGTATAGCCAAACATATTAAATGTATCTCAATTTTATTTTATTTTGCACCCATATGTGCTGAAACTGCAAACATGACATTAAATTTAAAATCATTAAAAAACGAGAAACCCATGTGATCCTTTTAATTAAGAATTAGTGATATAAAAATTATAAGCCTTTTTGGCAATTGAAATGTTCCAATATTGTAACTAATTAAAATGATAACTCGATGGAACACTAGTTGAGAGTTAAGTTACTGGCAGATGACACATATTGAATACATTTATAAACCTTACTTGATGTCAATAAAGATTGACTGGCTTATAAAGTAATCTATTTTGTTAAAAACACTGAAACCTGTGCTGAAACGTTCAGTTAAAAAAAAAAACACTAAGATAATTAAAGTAACAATCAATAAAAAAAATATCCCTAAGCTTTTGAACCACAAACTGAATCCTTTGTACCTGGGAGTTACAGTGATGTCTCAGCATGTCTTTCGAGTGTGTTGAGGCGGGACCATATTTTATGAATACACAATCAATAGAAATGCTTGACATTGTTTATCCAGTTGCAAACTTGGCGATATGCACAGGACAAAAGCGATCTCTCTGTATTAAATATATTGTCGTTATGCCCTTAATGAGTGGTACTTAACCGCAGAGGCTGTAAGGTTTCTCCAGTCGGCAAAATAAATGAAAGATAACCTAATTCAATACCCAGAAGAAAAACAACTAATAAAACCCCAACTTCTTTTGGGGGATTATTAGTGTTGTCTGTATGAGGGAGTTAAAGCTTTCATATTCTGTGCACATCGCAAAGTTTGTAACTAATCTAATTATTACCTTGAATCTTTTCTAGTTACATCCATACTACAAGGGATAGCAAGTGAATGATTGTTATTAACACCATTGCAGTTTTGACAGTTGGATTCTAAATTTGAACTTGTTACAACCGATTCCACGATTGGTTCTCCAAGACATTTGTGATTTCGAAGAGTAATTCCCGAGGTTTCCTCCTCTGGAATTCCTAAAGATTAAAAAAAAATAGTATAAAAATAATCAATCAAAATGGTCAAAAAATTTTTTAGGTAATGAAGAATCTCTTAACATGTTGTGAAAATTAACTTTTATTCATTACTATCACTGGGCAAGTAGAGAGATACAAATTCATAAAACTTGAATATGAGATGTAGATAAGTTATATGTTGTAGTGGCGGATTTATTTATTACAAAATATTCTTTGGATTACCATTCAGACATGCAAGATGGGACGCTCACTTAGGTCCACTTCCCAGGGTAGACTTGTGTACAAAGCCGATTAACTTACAGATAAAAACTCCTTTAAAAATCAAAAAAAAACTTTTCAATGCTGTGGTGACAAGTAAGTCATTGTTTTCGAGATATAAAATAAACTTCAAAATATAAATTAAACAATAATTACGATAACATTATTTAAATCCTGCCTTAAAAAAAATTGGACATTCTGAGAACTTCTCTTATTTATGATGTTATGTTATAAAAGACAGATCAATTTTATATGCCAGGTAAAAGTAAGATTATGCATAAAAAAACGTTTATTTAATTTATGTTAAGGTAAAAAAAAATAAGTTAAGAAAGATAAAAGTTGGTTATCTTCTTAACTTAATTTTTAGTTTATGTGTATAATGGAAACCATTTGATCACATAATATTTATCTCCTCTTGTGTTGCTTTAACTTATTTTAACTTAATTTTTCTACATAATCCTAACTTAAATTTATTATTTTCCAAGATAAGAATAATCGTGAGTTAATTGATTTTAAGGTTTGCTAACACTGCCTCTGCAAAGGCAAGCAAATAATATTTAAAATGACTGATACTGATAGTACTTCAAAAAAAAAATAAATAAATAAAAGAAAGTATTGTATGTATTATTAAATAAAAATAAAAATGTAGCATCAATATTAGGAAATTTGAATATTATTTGATTGTCTTTGCTTAGTGCTGAGGTCATTTTGGAAAACCCTAAAATCAGTTAACTCATCACTATTTTTATTTTTGAAAACAATACTTGTATATTTTTCTTGAAAGTGTTGAACAATGTTATGGTTTCAATAACACTAAAATCATGGACCTCCATTGTCTTTATTTGTTAATTTTTCACAATGTTTCGGTTAAAAAAGTTTTTCCCAAACCCGCATTAAGGAAAACCCCAAAAAACTATTCTTAAAAGCTACAACTTATATACTATCCCTTGTTCACCCAGGCTTGACCCTTTTAACGGTTTAGCAAGGGCGGCCAGATTTTGGAATATGGATGCTAGGCTTGCTAAATACTTTTTTAATTGTTAACAGTTAGTGCTTTTTAAAAATTTTCCCCCTTTTCTTTCACTGGGTTTCTTTATGATATTTTTTTGCTTGAACATGTATGTGGTGTTGTTTTGACCAACGTGTTCGGCAACCCCCTGACTTCGACGTTTCACCTCGTTCCATATGTTTTTTTTTTTTTTTACCTGTAACTTGGTGGTTTTTTTTTTCCCCCTTTAAACCTCACCACTTTTGGGGGGTTTGGTAGCTAGTCATTATTTAAACATTGTTCTGGTCTCTCTTAGTAAAAAACCTTAATATTTAAATACCAAATTTTCTAAGAAGTATTCACTAAGAAAAGACCAGAAACAATGTTTAAATTTGATCAAAAATTCCCCCTGTAATTGTACATCGTGGAAAAAAACCCTTTTCAGTTAAAAAAAAAAACATAAAAAAGTTGAACCAAAAAAAGGGGGGGTTAAAATGGTCAAACAAAAGCTATGCAAAAAACCCCTGGAAAAAATAAAATTTAAACTGAAATTTAATAAAATTGTAAACAACCAAAATGTATTTAGCGGAAAAATCGTTTTTTAAAATCCCCTGGAAAGGTTTGCTAAACCGTAAAAAACGGTCGATTTTGATGAACAAGGGTTTAGTATATAATTCAAAATTATTTTTTTAGTTATCCAAAAACAGTTGAAATCATGACGAACCGAAACGTTGTGTAACAAAAAAAAAAAAAAAGCCCAAAAAATTTTTGGTGTTATTACAAAATGTATCTATAACAACAAATTAATCTGTAATAACATTACGTTATAAATTAAGAAACATTTTTAAAAATTTCCCCCAAAAATTTTTTTAAACAAAATTTAAATCATTTTACTGTTAAATTAACACTTGTAATTTTTTTTTTTAATTTTTTTACCTTAACCACGTTATAACATCATAAGATGTGATTGACAAACTTCAAACGGAAAAAGGTCAAAGTTGACCAAGTCGTCGTTTCGCGAACGGCGAACGGAAATGGTAATAGAAAGTAAAAAGTTGATAAAAAAATATTATCTTTATTTATTTGTCAGATACATTAAAACATTATTATTTACCATAATTTATTGGACAGTTATATTCTTATATTTATTTTTACAGGGTTTTTTAAAATTGTATTTTGGTCAAAAAAAAAATATTGAAAATTTTAGTGACAAAAACAAACATCTTCCCAAAAATCACAAATTTTTTTTAAAAATTTTTATTGTTAAAAAACCAATATGTTTTTTTTTTTGGTTTGGTAATTCCGTTTGAGACCATGATTACTGATTTTTTGAACCAATGCAATTTAATTTTTTTGAGTTGTTTTTTTTTTTTGTCGGGGGCAAATAAAAATGGATAAATTTTAGTACTTGCTTTTCTCAAAAAATTGGTAACATGAATATTTTAAATTTTGAAAGTGTAAACTATTGTCTGTGTTATTAAAATAAAAGCTCAAGGCACCAATAAAAAATTGTTAAAATATTTTTTTCATCATAAGTTAACCTTCATTTGAATTAATTATAAACCTTACCGAGTTTTCCACTTTCATGGCTATCATTAAACATTTTATTTTGCTGGGTAGCATCACAGACTGGATCATTATCGCTAAAAGTGCTTGGGCAACTGCTTGCATTGCTTTGTAAATCATCTAGTAAATTTGATCTGGATATATTATGGGTAGCTGCTTGCATTAATTCCTAAAAGTAATATATCTATCACATTATAAGTTAGAACATAACATTTAATTTTATAATATGACTGGTTTGGCAGTTTGTATACAGAATAAAAAAAATATACCTAATAAATTATTATTATTTAAAAAATATACAAGTTTAGTGCAAAATAGTAAAGAAAATGGGTTAAAAAAAATTTAAAATTTTTAAAGTGTAAAGCAATAATTTGGGTTTTTTTTTTAATACGTCCCCGCATTTTTACGTCTAAAATATAATTGAGAAACATAAAAAACCGCTTTGCTAACCAGAACTAACCATGACCGACTAGAACTTAGGGCTTTTGAATTTATCTACGTTATCCCTACATAGAAGTTATTAACAAAATTTTTATAATTTTTTATATGGTAGAAGTTATAAATTTTTAAAAAGTGTAATTATATATTCCCGGGTTTTTTCTAATACGTTGTTAAAATTTTGTTAATAACTTCTATCTAGGGGGAATTTAGACAAATTCAAAAACCCTAAGTTCTAGTCGGTCATGGTTGGGGGAAAAAAAGCGGCTTTTTTTCCCCCAAAATTTTTTTAGACGAAAATACGGAACGTATAAAAAGACCGCAAATTATTGCATTAAAATGTAATTTTTAGCCGAGTCCCGCAAAAAATAAACAAAGTTTTAAAGGTTTAACACTGTCAAAAACTCGCCAGCCATAATTATCCGGGGGGTCTCTAAACGCAGTGTCAGAATATACTTTTCAGGGTCAAAGTATCTTCAACATATCTTTGCCAAACTTTTTTATTAGTGCAGTTTTAATTCCCTGTTCCTCAAACCATTCCATATTAATATTTGCTACCAAATGGAGAGAGCGATGAACCCATCAAATGGCCATCATCCTGTACATAGTACCCATCTTTCACTTGAAAGTAGGAACTACGGAGGCACGGCTGTCATAACTCCATATTGTTGGACAGGTAATGACCCAAAAACCCGAAGGTACTTTAAAACATCTTAGTTGTCTTTGACCATGTTTCAAATTCACAATGGGGGAGAGGAAGCAAAATTCAGCCCCTGCCTTTTCTCGACGTTCTAGTCAAACAAAATAATGGACATATACAAACCCACCCCATTGAAAACTATTTACAACCAAATTCTGATCACTCTAATGAAACAAAACAAGGGGTCATATGTGCTCTATATAACCGCGCAGTGACCTTATGTAAACTATGGAATCCCTGCAAGAAGAAATAACTAATATAACCAGGGATCTTAAGCAGAACGGCTAAAAGTGAAAAAGACTGGTCAAGAAAAAAATTGACAAATATCAAAATAAGACAAACAACTCTAACTTGAACAAGACTCAACAGGACCAAAACATTTATGACAATTCCGTATATTAAAGAAACTTCAAAAAAGATCAGCAGAATCGCGAATAAATATGATATTAAAACGGCATTTAAATCCCAACCACACTAAAAAGTATGCTTACCCATTCAACAATTTATAGACAAACAAGAGATCATTAATTATTCTCCTTTCTCTTAAGGTTTTTAAGGATAATTCATTATGTTCACGTGCAAATCGAAATTGACAAAACCTTAAAAATTTTTTTGCACTCTTTGGTGTTGTCTATATAAACATTAAAATTGGGGCCATATTTGGAAGCATACTCCAGTTGGGATCTCACTAGGGAATAATAAAGATTTTAAAAAGGAAGACAAAAACAAGTCTTGTGCCAGTCTAAAAAAAAAACTCACCCAAATCTCCTTAAAAGCAACCAAAGAATAATGATCCCAAAAAAGTAAACTTATCATCAAGAATTCCCCCAAAAGATCCCTGATTCTAGACCGAAGTGACAGTTCCTCCTCCCAATATGATAATGAGTACTGTTTTTTAGTTCGATTTCTAAAAAAACTAATATAATTACTTTTCCCGGGTTTTTTAATGTTAAAAATTTAAATTAGCCCAAATTAAAAAAATTCAAGGCCCATCTGCAGTAAAAGAACCATCATACTCGGGAAAACCCACTCTAAAAAGTTTTCATATCTTTGCAAACAAAAAAGTAAAGGGCCAACCTAATTGCTTTTGTGCTTCTCTTCTTTGTAATCGTGCAGTTCTTGAACTAACATTTATTGATGAGTTTTTTGTTTCTCCATTTATCAAAAGATTTTTTTAACAGGGCAACGTTTGTGGTTCTCACTATTGTTTGAACCTGAACTGCTGCGACTATTTCTTTTCAAACTTTGAAATTCACCTATGTCTGAAAATTTACAGCCTAAAAAAAAAAAACAAGATATTTAATGCTTTAGATGCGCTTATTTAACACATTTGAAATATTTCAATTAACTTTAAAAAAAGTTACCTTGTGCTAAAAACATTTCAGCATCATACTTTGTAAGTCCTTTTTGTCTCAGCTCTTTCATACTCAGGGGTGAAATTTTCATTATCATGCAACCGATCATTGCATGAGGTCCTTTGCTTATGATTATTTTGCACTGCTCTTTCTTAGTTCTATTCAACCTGTTATCAGTTTCTCTTAACCTGTACCCATTTTCTTCTTTATGGTCTGTTTCTTTTTCATAAACTCCAGTTTTACGTCTTTCACAAGTTTCACATTCACAGTAACAGTTCTTGTCACCAAAAAAAACTTCACCATAAAAACAAGTTATTTTTCCCCGCCAACTTCAATATCCCCAAGAACTTTGACGCAGGCAAATATCTCGACCTGTAGCCACAAATTTACAATTTGCTCTACAGTCGTGGTTTATGTAAGCAGCAGGCCTAACCAAAGCTGAGCGCAATTTTTTCGACAACTGTACATTACGGAAAAATCATTTTTGCCTGGATGAAGAAGCTGTTTTTCTTCCTGCTCTGTAAGTTCTGCTATACAACCAACTAAGCATTCTATTTTTTCGTTTTTATACCATCTTTTTGTGGATGATATTTTTGCTCCTTTTTGTCCCTCAAGAGAGTATCGATAACATGGCTCTATTACAAAGCCCGAATCTTTGTCAAAAACTCTTAGGTATCTGTAAATCTATAAATAAAAAACTATTTTAGAGTCATTATTTAAAATATTTTATATTTTAAAATTATTATCAAATAATATTTATTAAAATCAGAGACCTAAATATGACTGTGGCTGTTCTACAAAAAAAATAATAATGGAATGGTTCTTAGTTCTTTAACTAATTTAAAGCTTAAATAAGTATTTTGTATGTCATTATTTAAAATTAAAGAAATATTCCAAGTTAAATTGTGGGTCCCGTTTGGACGACATTATCCAGACGTTAATAGCGGGTAGTTTAGGGGTAATAATTTATGTAACGTTCATAATGGCAACCCCGCTTTTCTAAAGTGTTTGGAGCTTGGCCAGTGTTGACAAAAAAAAAGACTTAAACATCTAAAACAAGGCACTCACGGTACCTAGAACATGGGCGTCATACAAGGCTTGTGGGCTGTTATGAAGATAAAAAAAAAAGTAATTTTAAACCTACAACGGACCTAAATCAACATAGGATATGAATCAATAAAGAACCTAGAAGAGGTAAAAACGGCAAATAGTAAAATTTATAGATGGAATTAATTTAGGATTTTAAATATACTTTATATTTTTTAAAAAACAAGTCAAGACTATTAAAATTAAAAAACATATATTTCTTCACCTATTTAAAATTTTATGCAAATTTTTGTTTAAATTACATATAAGCCCCGCAGCGTCGAAATACCGCTTTCCGTCAGATCAGCGAGTTAGCCAAGGCTGGACTTAAGAATGACAAAACGTGTGCTTTTTTGTCACCTATCTGGACATAGAATATTACAGTAAATTTTGTGAACTGACCTATCGGGGGAACAAACCTCTAGGAAAAAAGGGGGGATCGTTTAAATATTCTTGATAAGTAAATGACAGCCATAATTAGAGATTTGACTAAAATATATAGTAAAAGAAAAAATATTAGTGCTAAATAACTTCAAGTTTAAAAGTACACAATTATAAAATACCTTCGCAGAAAACCCACAAAGGGAATCAACAAAGAGCTTCGCGATCGATCTTCAAATGTAACAAGTTTTATTACAACGTTAGAATTTTTTGGGCCTCCCCCGGGGATAAGCTGTTCCAATACAGCTTAAGAGAAAAAAAAAGAAATTTTTTTGCCGGAAAAAATTTTGGAAGTTCATGAAGTTGTAAAATTTTTAAGTCCAAAAATTTCTAGGAATGAAATTTTTATCATTTAGCAAAATAAAAAAAAATATTATATTATTTATTTAGTTATAGAAATTTTATTGATTCTTATAAAAAAAGGCAGTTGACGGGGTTTTTTTCCAGCCTTTAGTAAGTACATATTTACAATCCAATTAACTATTACAACTATACCCGCTAACATACAACTAGGGGGAAAATACGACAAAAAACCCCCCACAAGACAAAAATCCAAAAACTTAAGACTAAAGAAGAAGAAACAAAACTAAAGATCCAAAAAGGGTACATATCTAAAAATGTGTACAGGGGGAAAAAAACAATAATCTTATTCTTGAATTTTATTGTAGAGAAACCATTTCCAAAGTGTTTTTTTTTGGATACTTGACCTTGGGGACTAAGTCTCTGAGTCTTGGTAGACCTATTGAACTTTTTATAATTTTTATGCTTGTTGTTAAAATTTTAAGTCCAATATGTTGGTCCTTGTTTGAATTGCCCTGAAGCCCTGTCCTTGTTATAAATAATGGTTAAAAAAAATTAGAGTGGTTTCCCCCGGGGGTGAAAATTTTGGGGAAAAAACCCCTTCCGGAACTGTCTCTCCAGTGGGGGGGGTTTTTTTTTAAAGGGGGGTTTTCCCTTTAAGATCACCATTAAAATATTTATTTATTTATTTATTTACGGAAAAACTCCATTTATAAATACAGAAATTTAAAAAAATTTTAAAAACCACCAAAAAAAAAATTTTTTAAAACACTAATATAATACAAAAATTTTTTTTAAAAATTTACAACCCAACAAAACTCATGAAATTTTCACCATAAATGTATAACGGCCCAATTGAGTATTATAGACACAAAAACACACATTAATTTATCCATTTTTTTTAATATGTTTACCAGTTTTAAATCTAGATTTTGAAATATGGATACAAAAAAACGTTTATATTAAAGTTACGTTGTAGTCTCTTTAAAAAAGGGCAATCAGCCATAGTTGGTAGCATTTGAAAAAATTAATTAACCAGAAAAGTTCCCTGCTACGTGTTCGATGACGTTTTTAAAAATTTTAAATTTTTTTATAGGAGATATTCCCAATCTTTTCCTACAAAAAGGGGAAAAAAGAAAGACTACCCCAAAATTTGACTGTAAAGAAGAAATTTTTTAAAAAAATACTGCGAATGTAATCATAATAAAGTGGTAACCAAAAAAAAGAATATTCATTTTATAGGGACAAGAACGCAGAAACCTGTTCTGTACACCCTCAACACCATCTATGTGTACCGGGGAAAATGGTGACCAGACCAAAATAGCATACTCCAGACCAGATCTCACATAAAGCAAAAAAAAGCAATTTAAATTTTCCCCCCACGTAAAATTTTACTGTTTCTGGATATTAAACCAAATTCTTATAGCCCTTCTGCTTCAGTATATATGACTAACAAATGTTAGAAAATTTTTCCCCCCCCAGACACCCAGGTCCTTAACTTCATCAACTCTTGATTGGGGGAAAATTATTTTTAAATTTTTTATAGTCAAAATGTTTTTCGATTAGTCCTATAAAAAGATAACTATGGCATTTATCTATATTTAACTAAGACCATTCTTTTTTTACCAAAGCAACAGGCCATCGATGTCATTCTGAAGCAAAATACAATCTTTAAACCCCTTTTACGATTTAAAAATTTTTTTGATCATCAGCGAAATAAGGTTTTTGAGTGATGAATAAACCCTTATCATTAAAAAAAAAAAAGGAAAAATAGGGGGACCGCAGTGGGGGAAGCCCTGGGGAAACCCCCAAAAAAGAAACAACAATATCTTTGGATACTAATTATTAATCCTTACCCTTTGCGTCCTTCCTGTGAGGAAGCTAAGTATCCACTTAAAAATTTTTTGGGGGCCCCAAAAACCCCCCGTTTTAAATTGGCCACCAGCAGCGTATGTTTTAAAACCCACCCAAAAAGCCTTCAAAAAAACCAAAAATACTGTCGACCTGGAATTTATTCTCAAAGGCTTTTTTAAAAATAACCCCGAAAAGTCAACAGATTCTTTTGATCGTTGACCTACCCCCCAAAAAAATTTTCGACATTTATACGACGATACGCTTACATTTCCCCGGGGGGCACCGATGTCACAAGACAGTCAAACAATTTAGGGACAGCCGATTGAATATAAGGGCCCCATAATTAGCCACGTTACCTCTGTCGCCGGATTTATGAATTGGTGTAATAAAAGATTGTTTCCAAAAATCAGGAAAGATTCCAGTTCTCAAGGATAAGTTAAAAAAAAAATGCAAGGGTTTTACTTAAAAGCACACACAAGCTTTCAGCAAAATTTTGGGGGGTATCCCCTCAGGACCACAGGCACAGCCCGATCTGCAGCGCATAAGGGGAAACAAATAAAAAAAAAAGGGGCCCAGTTCTAAGAAATCAATATTTATACATTCATTTAAATTTTTAAAAAATCCCCCGGTATATCTAAGTTTGATGTTGAATAGACAGTTGAAAAAGTCGGCAAATAGATTAACCGATGCACCACAGTCGTCACCTGCCTGTCATTAAAATACATTGGGGGGGGATATCCATTTCCCCTTTTTTACATTGCTCAAAAAGGGGGCCCAAAAACCCCCCCGGGGGTTAAAATTTTTTGGGGGTTTTGCTCAACAGACCGAATATAATTGTTATAGCAGGTTCTCGTTAATATTTTACAATTACCCCTTTTTAAACCTTTTAGAAAATTTCGTAATCTGAAAAAAATAGAACCATAGTCAATGACGGGTTTGGGGTATTGTAGTATATATTTATACAGCTTTCTGTGTTGATACCTTGGTTTCTATGTTTTGATTTTTTTTTTCCCTTTTAATGGCAGTGTATTGATTGAAATTTTATTTAGTATTAGTATAATCCCAAAAAAAATTTTTTCTGTTGTAGATGGTACAATGTTAATGGGGCCCAAATTTTAAAACACTATGTTAATGTGGCCAATAGAAAGCACTGGTGAGAGATGTTTAAAAGTTTTAAAAAAATTTTGTTTTAAATAATTTATTTAATTTTAAAAGTAACGTATTGTTAGTTAGTTTCTGCAATCCCTTTTCCCCTATGTGCCTGATTGTTTTGCAATACTAGTGCTCTATCATCAACAAACTGCAACATACAGAAGTCTGTTTTTTTTTTTTTTGGATTTATATCAGAGCAATAGATATTATAGAGTGGGGGAGAATGCTAACCCCGGGGGGAAAGCCCCATTCTGGAAAAAAAAATTCGGTTAATTTGTAGTTTGAAAAATTTAAAAAAAAAATTTTTAAATTCCCCAAAATTTGGTTATCTGGGGCATCTAATAGTTTTAATTTAAATAATATACCCCTCCCGACACTTTTAAAAAAAAACATCAAAATCCAAAAAAAAAGCTGTTGTTTTAAAAATTTTTTTTTTTTTTGTTTTAATATTAGACACTAAAGACAATATAGGATGAATAATTGTTCCTTAAATCCATATAGTAATCTGGGATCTCTAACACAATAATGTATTTGTGTACCTTGTGATTTAGTTGTTTAAGTAAAGTCAAGTGATGTTATTTTTTTGGGTGAAAAAGGGGTTTAAAATAGTTTCTTTATTAATTGAAGTAAACTACCGAGGTCTCCTTAAAATAATTAATTATTTCAGTAATTCATTTACATTATTTTTGGGGGGTCGTTTTCAAATCTGGATTTTTTCGTTGCATGGAATGTTGATAAAAAATGGTTCTCCTCCCCATCCGAAAGATGGAATTTCAATAAAAATTCCAATTGGATATGTTTTCTGACACTATCCCAAGCTAAAATTAATCAAGATTAAAATCGTACTAGTGCGGCAAATTTTTTTATTTTTTTTCCCCAAAAAAAAAATGATTTAGAAAAACATATTATATAAAATATTTTTTTTTAAATACTAGTAGATGGAATTTTTTTTAAAAACCCGCCACAGATAACTAATAAAAACCTTCAGTTCGCCCAAAAAAATATGGCGGTATTCTTAGTTATCGTGTGAGTAATGAGCAGGTTTTAAAATAATATAATATTACATGTCCAAAAAGAAACTCGCGGGTGTTAGCAAATATTTATGAATAATTGAAAATGCAACTAAAAAATATAAAAAACCCCCCCGAAATATTGAATAAGGGACAATTGATCATTTTCCTGTGCTAAAAAAAGTTAGGCTACACTATTGTCAAAAGTATGAGTGACAATACTATTTTTTTTAAAATTTTTGAATTGGTTACTCATTTAAAAAATAATAATTTTTTGTAATAAAAATATGGTTTTCAAAATATTTTTTTTTTTAAAAATTTCAACCCTTAATATTTTCTTTAGTTCATTTAAAATTCCATTCTAAAACAACATTTTAAACAAAATAATATGCTTTTTCTTTTTAAAAATGACTACTTTCCCGCATTCCAATTACAGGGGATTTTAATTTAAGTATTTTAAAATACTTAAAGGGGGGATTAAAAAATTTTTTTTAAAAAAAAACAAACAACATATGGGAAAATGATGCCTTTCTAAAATACAGAAAAGGGAATATTTATTTCTTTTTTTTTGTTTTTTTTTTGAATTATAGGCTTATCGAAATTTTTTTTCCCCAATTTAGGTGTTTGTGTTATTTTTTTTTTTTTTTTTTTTTTTTTTTTTTTTTTTTTTTTTTTTTTTTTTTTTTTTTTTTTTTTTTTTTTTTTTTTTTTTTTTTTTTTTTTTTTTTCCCCCCCCCCCCCCCCCCCCCCCCCCCCCCCCCCCCCCCTTTTCCCCCAAAACTTCGGGTAAAAAAATGGGGGTTTTTCCTTTAGAATTGACCGTTCTTTTGTCTTAACGGATGTTTCCAATGAGGTTTTTTCCAAAAAAAAAGGCACCATTGTTTCCCAAGTGCTTCAGCGCAAAATTTGTTGGATTCGGTTCATATGCATAGATCCATGATTGGGCACCTGTTACACTTTTGAAGCACAGCCATTAAATTTCTTGAGCATTTGTTTGCACCAATCGCACGAGCATCTTTTTGAACTTATGTCAAATTGTTTGGGATCCGACGGGGAAAAAAACTTTTTTACAACTAAATGATCATGCAAAACTTTATTTATGCTGGTGGAACTAATACCTAAAGTTGCCTTAATCTCATAGTATGTCACGTGACGATCTTGCAATATTAGTTTTTTCACAGCTTCAATGTTTTCGGGCACAACAACTGATTTTGGCCGACCGTCACATTTTCCCTCGGTGGTGAACGGCGACCTCGAAAAAACTTCACAGTGGCAAAGAATGGGGCTTCGTTGCCAAAATGGAAGTTGCAATGCATTGCTATCTTGATAATCCACGTCGAAAATCGTTTAAAAAAACCTTTGGGACGAAAATATTCACGATTTAATTCCATTTTTT
>JAHBCN010018063.1:0-17559 GCA_019359885.1 Listronotus oregonensis
TGCAATAAATACAAACAAATCTCCAAATCCATTCGAATTTGCGGCCCCCCCCAAAACGTGCCAATAAAAAATTTAATTTCTTTAAAAAAAGTTGCATCAATAAATCATTCCTTTTTTAATTTCGTTAATAAGTTGCATCAAAAAATTTTTTTCCCTTTTTTTTTATTTAAAATTTACTCATCAAACCCCGGGAGTGAAATTTTTGGGGAAGTTAGCCGCAGTGGCTTGTGTCGATAAGGCATTATAAATGTGTGGTTAGCGGCTTGTGACGTCAATATCATTTTTTTATATTTGAATTTTAAATGCTTCTAGCTGTTATAAAATTTCGTATAAAAAAATATTTGCCTGAAGTTGTTTAGGGATATAGGGTTGTTTACTCTGCATGCTAATTGCACGCAAAGCGAGAGGAAAAGGTTGTAGAGTGAAAGCGCCAAGGCTGCCTCTAGTAGATATATGCTCGAAGCTTATATACATGTATGTTTGTGTGGAAGTTGCTTAACATATTTAACAGATAAAAGCAAAAACTTTATTTGTAGGTAATAAAATATAAATACCAGAGAGTAATGCAAATATAATTTAAACAGAAACTTGGCAAGACCACTTTAAATTATTTAAACGTTCGGACTACGCATCAGGTTTCATAAAATAAATTTTTCCAAAAAAAGTCTAAATATTTAAAATCAATGTCTTTGTATTTGATTGTCAACGTGGCTTGTTAAAAAAAAAACAAAATACAAAAATTTTTTTTGGGCCCCCCCTTTAAAAATTATTGAAAAAAAAATCTGTTCTTTTGGGGGGGGTAAATGCATCAAAAAAAAAGTCTTTTTTTAAATAAAATGTGTTTGTTTATAATTGCAAGAGTTTGTTTTTATATTTTCGCGAAAAAGTCCGACTTCGCAGGAGGAGGGCATTTTCGTAAAATATGAACAACTTTCCAATTCTGCACAACATGTAGAATGTTAGTATGTATTTAAATCAGACATTAAATTAAGACATCTAAAATAAGTAAATTAGCACTTAAATATGCAAAAATTTTAATATGTAGTAAGCTCCATAAAAATTAATCCTAATCAATTGTAATCATATGCGGAAAATAAAAGCCTTTGTACTAAAAACACTATAAAAACCCAATAGCTCTGATAAGTAAAAAAGTAAAACCCATTTAAGGCAAGAGATGCTTTTAAGTTATAAAACATAATAAGAATGTAAAAATATACTGATTGGTGATAATGTAAATATTATCGTATGTAGATTGCTGTTTGTCATTAACACAGAATTAATAAAATGTCGCTTTTTATGGTTTTTTTTTTATTCTCTTTAGAGATTCATCAAGACAAGAAAGCGAATTTTTCTTAAAACTTAATTGACTTGTCAAGTTTTTGAAAATTTGATATTTGACTTGACTTGATTTTCGGACTGAACTACTTGACTTGATATCAAGAAAACCCCCAAATTTTTTGGGGTTTAACTTGATATGATCTGTGAAATGCGCATCGAAGCGTTAAAATAGGGGATTCACCAAAGGTTAAATAGGGGATTCACACAGCAAGCAGGCATCGATGGACGTGCTCTTTTTTTATTAGTAGAGCAGCCTTGTTCAATAAAAAAGGGCGACCGCAAAATAATTATTATGTCTGATTTAAGAAGTGATTTGTTAGAAATGGAGTCGGAACCCTTTTAAAAGCAGCGGCTCAAAATTTTTCGTAGATAAAAAAAAGTGTCAGGATCTGATGACACCGAACCAGAAGAAGAAAGTGAAAGGGTCGGCCCCCCAAAAAGGCAAAACGGTTAAAGCTAATAAAAGTGTATCTAATAAAACAAAAAAAATTTTAAAAGGTTATTTCATAATTGAGCAGGATCCTAAGAGTAAGAAAAATACTGAAAAAAAAGGCAAATGCCCCATGTGTCGTTAAAAAATACATTTTTTAAAAAAGGTTTTTGGGGGGAAAATCTTCACTAAAAAGGAAAATTTTCAAGCTAAACACACTAAAGTCCACAAAAACATTTTGGTAGATCCAGCCCACCTAATTCCGAAGCAGAAGCCTCTGCCATTTTTAAAAAAGACGTAACAAATTACAAATTGGCTTGAGAAGGTAAAAAATTAATAATAATTAGATTTGAGCTAAAACGAAATAGTAAATAATTGTACAGGGTGGGCTTTTTTTTGGGGGGGATACTATCTTCCTCGGGGAAATTTTTAAAAGGGGGTAGAAAAAGAATAATTATATAAAAAGATTTGGCAATAAAAAAAAAAAATTTAAAATTTCCTATTAGAATTTTATTTATACGGGGGTTTCCCCAAAAAAATTTTTTCACCAGAATCCTTCATTTTTTTTTTCCAAAATTCATCCCTTTTTGAAAAATTTTTAAAAAAAAAAAAAAAGGGGAAACATGCTAAAAAAAAAAAAAATTCCTAATTTGGTTTCCCCTTTAAATTTCGAAAACTCCTAAAGTAGTTATTTTTTTCAAAATTCGGTTTTGTTCTTTTTTTTTTGAACAAAAATGATAAAATTTTAAACTGGATCATAAAAACTCAAGGGTTTTTTATCGTTTTATATGATTTCGGAATCAAGGATAAAAAACTTTCATTTGTTTTCTTAACTTTATCCCTTCTTGAAAATCTTTAAAAAACAGATAAAGAATGATATGCTAGAAAAAAAAATGCTTAATTTGGTTCCTTGATCCCCAAAAACACCTTAAAAAGCTTTTTTTTAAAACCCCAATCAGTTCTTTTTTAAATTTATAGTTTTATAATTTTTTATTATTATTATTATTATTATTTTTAAGGTTCCTTGTTTTTTAAAAAATTATTCTATTTTAAAAAATTTTTTAAAAAATTATTAATAAATACCGAGATAGGCGAGATTTTAAAATATTAAATAAATGCGGCTCTTGAAAGGAAAAAAAATTTTTAAATTTTTAATAACAATTCTAAAAATTTTTTTTAAAAAAAAGAACTACTGTCGACTTCTACTTTAGAAAAAAATTTTTTACCCCCTATATCAGATGATGATGATGATGATGACTGCCAAGTTCCGCCCTTTTCTGTAAAAAATCCCTTCCCCCTTTTTTTAAAAATGTAAAAACTCTGAACATTTACGTAAAGATTTTGACAAATTTTGCACCACTTTAAACCTGAAATTTACTATGCCAAAACTTGATGTCATAACAAGGTGGAACTCCACGTTCGACATGTTGAGATGGAGTCTAAATATGAAAATACTTTTAAAAACCTTTTGTGATAATGTAAAAAATTTAAAAACTTTAAAGCCACCCCGACACAGAATGGTCGTTAATTAAACGAATTTGCCAGTACCTTAATGTTTTTAAGAGTATTTCCATAATTTTAGAAGGTGAATTATGCTACTTTACCCATGGTAATAATGGGCATTAATATATTGCTGGATAGACTAGAATCGTTTGGGGAAAGGGGAAAAAACAATAAACCTGATCAAAATGAAATCGATGAAAAGATTATAAAATTTTTTTAAAAAGGGAAGGCACAAAATCTTTTAAAAAATTTCGAACAATTAATTGGATGTACTGTGTTTCCCTTTATTTTAGAAAACCCCCCCCCCTAAAAAGGGGGGAAAAATTCTCCCCAAATTGGGGAAAAGAAATTGCAGATAGAAGCAATTAAACATTTTAAAAATATTTTTAAAGCACAATATTTTAGGGCTGACTCCCCCCCCCAAAAATTTTTTAACCAAAAAATTCAAGTAGCAACATCTTCAAACCCTAGTAAAAATGGGGGGTTTTCCCCCAAAACTCTTCCCAAAGAAAGCTTTCTTCTCTTGCCCACCGCCCAGCTGCGGTAGATCTGTTGCCCTTCTATAGGCATTTTTACGACTTTTGCTCCCATGAATTAGCCAGTATAATTCCTTTTTTAACAGCTCCGAATAGAGCAACCCGGAGTACCACTCTTATTCATCCCTTTACATCGATTAAAAGATGCCCCAAACTCCCCATTTCGTTCGCTCCTTCATCCCTACAGTGCCTAGACTATGAAACCTTTAAATATTAAGGTCCTGTGTTAATAGACTACCTCTTACCACACTTAAGACACCGACGGTATGTTAGTACTTAGGATTAGGGTCTTCGGATTATCTATCCCTGGGTTTGTCGATTTGTAGTTTGAAGGGGGGGGAAGTCGGGGAGGGGTTGACAAGCCGATTAAACCAATAAAAAAATGTAAATTATGTTTTTATTTTTAGTGTAAAAATGTTTTTTCAGGAGTGTCCGGACAAAAAAACCAGTGTTACTTAAATGTCTGGGGCTTTTAAAATTCTTGTCGGGCTCGGCAATTGCATATTGCTTCTTGATTTAGGATGTATATGCTATAAAAGATAATTCACATCCATATTTTTAAGTAAATTCGTACTAAGTGGAAATATAACTCAAGAGTAGCTAAGAGTTTGCTATCAAAAAAAAAATCTCTGTTACACCTTAGAGTGTACGGTAACCTAAAAATGCAGATTTCTCCTATTTACTATAAATTTGGTGCTACCACAAATTTTTAAACCGAAACACGTACCAATCACGAAATTATGAATACGAGAATGAATATATAATTTGTCGTGACTCAAATTTGTTAGCACCATTTGGCCGATTTTGAGGTCACCGCAATAAAAGTTATGGGTGTTAAGGTGAATTTTAAATGTTTGGACAAACTCTGGCATATATTATTATAATTGCATAAATAAAGTTTTTTTGTGTCACATTTAGCTAGTTAACAAATAAAAGAAAAACTGTCTTACTGTTTTACTTTAAATATTTTTTCTCAATGAAAGTCTACTTAAAAGGAATTTTAGTGCTCGGACGGGCCGGGATATGAGACACACGGAGTGTTATGGAAATAAATAGATTGTTACATTAAAACCTTAAAACCCTTGTGTGGAGATAAAGGCGCCTAAGAAAAAGGCGCCTGTCGAAAACCCCAAAAAAAAAATTTATTTTTTTCTTAAATTTTTTTAATAAAAGATCAATAGGTTTGGGCACATAACTAAAAAAGAAGTTTTAGCGACAGTACATGCTCTAGGAACTCAAAAAAAGATCTACGAAAAAGGTAATGGGCGATTTTTTTAAAGATTTGGGGATTTAAATTGTCCTTCGATGTCTTCGATCTTAACTGCACCAGACTTTTTTTTGAAGGGGTTTTTTAAAAGGAAAGGTTTTTTGCAACTCGCCCCGAAAACATCCAAGAATTTTAAAACCCCAATTGCTAAAAAAATCCGGGGAAAGGGGTCAGGTTTTCCTGCATCGTGTCATGAATCATTTCTTGTCAAATCTTGAAAAGTGCATTGAAGTTGGTGGCACTCACTTAAAAGACCTACTTTTAAAGAGTTAGGGTGTGGACACCAAGCGGAGGAACAGTTATCAATAAAGATGGCTCGAGGAAAGGAGGCCGCACAAACTTCGGTTTTTATGTAGAAAGAACGAACTACAAGTTCTATGGAACAATGGGAAAATATGCAACCGTATTTTAGGCATAGAGTTAATAGAAGACACAGGAGAAAAATAACCATATGTACTGACAGTAAGGCAACCATCGGGGCGCTAACAAATACAGAGCACAGGTCAGAACTTACGAATAGATGTCGGAAAGCAATTAATAAACTAACGAAAACCATCAGAGTCGCCCTGCAATGGGTCCCTGGACACAACTAGATCCCGGGGAATGAAATGGCTGACAAACTCGCCAATTTGGAAGCTAAGGACAATGGACCTGAATATACCGTGGGAATCTCATATAATACGGATATGACAGAGATAGCAACATGGATAGAGAAACGGTTCGATAAGAACTGGAAAAAGACAAAAGCCAGACAATCAAAGGCTATTAATGGAAAAGACCTATGGAAGGACCTACCAATGAGCATAAAGGACTTCAATAGGGTGCAAATGAGAAACCTGACATGCATACTGAAAGGTCATTGTAGAAACAGACACTATCTCAACAAGGTAGGAAAAAGTGAGACAAGTATATGTAGATGATGTGGAGAGGGAAGAGAGGACGATACATATGTATACTTAGAGATTGCCCAGCATTAGGGCACATCAGAGGCAAATGTCTAGGAACGGCATGGCTGGACTTAAATGACATAAGATTCCTACCACTAACAGGACTCGCATCACTAGTGAGGAAATTGGGGCTCTAGTAAGCAAAATGACAGCGCTATATCAGTGCAAAAGGAATGCATACATAAGGGACAGTACAGGGTTACGGAACCTGTGTATGCTTAAGGGTTGGTGTAGAGCATAATAAGCTTAGACCTTAGTGCTCAGGGCCCCAGCAAGGGAACTCACCATGCTACGATACGAGAGAGTTAGAGTGAAGTATGTTACAGTAAATCCCAAAGAGTAGATCGTATTTAAGTGAAATAAAATGTTAGTTTTATTAAGTTTTAAAAAAAATTTTACTAAGCTATTTAAATGGGTAGTTTATTATGGGGAACCCTATATAAAAATTTTGTTTTTATATAGTTATTGTCAAAAATGACAGAACATGCAATTTGTGTTTCGGTTGTGCCAAGCATAATAGTTAGATTTGTAGTAAATGAGCAGGCCAAACCAAGTAATATTCTGCAAAGACTTCAGGTATTGATAGATTCTTCCACATCCCCCTTATAGTCCGAATTTATCACTATGCGACTATCATTTTTTTAAACCACTAAAACAAGTACCGGGCAACTCAAGATTTCAAGGCGATTAAATTGTTGCCGAGTTTTTATTGCAGTTTGCCGAGTTTTTATTGCAGTTCCAACCAAATTATGATTTATATTTGAAGCCTCCTCGTATGCATTTTTATTAATCACAATAAAGATTAATACTATACAGTGGGAGGAACCCACGTTGAACTTTAAATTTCTAAAAATGGGTCCACCGCATACAAATTAAAGTTTTGGTCTTCGGTCACATGACCGCGGTTGTTTTCGTTGAGGAAAAGCACAAAAATAACTATAGTACAGTTTCTAAGAATAAACGGGTGTTTATTAGAGGAAAACGTTTGTATAGTCGCATCGGTGTTCATTGCATCAGGGGCGGAGATAATTTTTCATATAGAGTCAGCAAAAACTTCCCCCAAATCAGTGGCTAAATTTTCCCTAAATATTGTAAAATTGTAAATGTGCCAAGTTCTGCTGAGCAACTTTTTTTTGTGGCTGCCAAAAGGGGGAAAAAAGATCTGAGCAAAACTACCCGAAATTCTACAGCATTTCCAGCTGACAATCAAAACTTTGTTTCGATTTTTTTTAAATATGGATGGAGCAAATTTATTTAAACCTTTTGTACGTAATTAAGTATACTTTTAACAATATTTTGTAATTTTTCATTTGTAAATATTGAAAAACAAGCCGGCGATAGGGCTTGTCCGAGCAGGTAATTGCGGTATTCACTACATCTCGGTCGGAAATTATCTGAAATCAGGAACCAATAAAATTTAGTCAAAGAATTTTCCCGTCCTCTCCCAACGTTTTCCGATTACTATTTTTCATTAAAAAATTATTGGTGGTCATCTAAACTGTAAACTGCTATTTTTTACGAAAAATTCCACCATTTTGTGGGTGGGAAACCCCTTTAATGTAAAAATAAAATAAAATAAGCGTTGGAGGGAGGTATTTTATATGTAGAAAATGTGTACCAAGTTTGAAATAAATCGGTAATGTAGTTTTTAAATGACAGTTAACAAGGACTTTGAAAAAGAAGTTTTGCGAAAAACGCGTTTAAAATTTACATTTTAAGTTTAAATCTATAGCTGTCAGAGCTATTGTGTTGAAGGGCAAGAGATTAACTAGACAATAACTTTAAGAGTTTTGCTCAGATCGACTTAAAATTTTGGGAGTGTATTCTTGAAATGTTTAACAATAAGAAAAGACAAACAAAAAAACAATTGTTTGAAAGGGCAAACCCTTACCCCCCTTAAATTCAGAAAGCATCAAATTTTAATAAGATTTAATAATTTAATTTTAGAAGCGGTCATTTATAATTAAAAAATAGACAATTTTATTTAACAAAATTTTAAAATTAAAAAATGTAAATCGAACAATTTTTATAGAAATTTAAATAAAAAATAATTTGAATTAATAAGTTATATTATAAGAGGCTAAGCAAGAAAATTGTTTAAAATATATGGAATTATGGGGTAATGATGAACACTCATTATCCTTTAACTGGATCAGGGAAGACGCTCAAGAAAAATTAATATTAAGTGGTAGATTTAAAATAGCAAAATAAAATGTAATATATTTCTGGATTGTACAAAATACAAAAGGTCAATATTTTGACAAAGATAGAAGTAGAAGAAAATGAAAATCTTATATGGCATCAGGATGGAGCTCAACCTTATGCAGTTCGTGATGTTGTCGACTTCTCAACGGTAGCCAACCAGATGGTTACCAAATAGCTCCGACATTATAATAACGGAGATGTTTTTAAGGCGACATTTAAAAACCGAACTCTATTGTAAAGAGAAAAGCAGAAACATTGACTAATTGAGAAACCAAATTATCGTTAAAATTAAAGAAAAATTATATTATGACAGGACAGGAAAATTAAAAGGAGGCTTAACTCAAGATGTTAGCATACCGTGCTGATGAGTGAATGACATCCTGTGCCTGGTGGTTTCTCCAACGGTGCCTCTGAGATACAGGGCGACCTCTCAGAGTATCTAGCCTTACTGCGGTAATGCGGGGCTCTGCCGTGGTGGACTATTACTTCCCTAGCTCCAAACAGAAAGCGGACAAAACCGCTTACATAGAAAAAAAGTGACAAACGTGCGCTGACCGAGGCGCTGACCGAAACGGATAAATCCGTTTCGAGAGGTGCCACTCAAGGTCACAAGCAGATAAAGGTGTGCCGACCAAAATGGGTGAATCCATTTCGAAAGGTGTCCATGAAGTCACCGGCGCCTGTCTCACGGGGAAGGGCTAGTCCATCCCGAACAAACAGGTGCTTAGGAAGGGATCCCTGAATCCAAACAAAAGGCGGACAGAACCGCCTTTAGAGGGAAAAGGTTTCCCTGGTTTTAAACAGAAAGCGGATAGGACCGTTTTCATAGGGTAAGGCCGGAGATGCGGCCCCAGAAAGAACATCTGGTTCCTGTAACAAGGACCTGGTAACTACTACGTCACTAGACCGGGAGAGGAGGGCATGACGGATCTAACCGTCTGCTCGTCATACTCTCCAGGAGACAGGGACATCAGAACACATATTGTGTTCGGTGTCGGGTAGGGACACGAGAAAGAGGAGATGTAAGAACTCTCTCCCAATCTGGTATCGGATTCATTAGAAGTCTGATCCTATTGGAAGAAATATAAAAAGGTGTGAGCCACAATAGACCGAGCGGTCGCAGTGGAGGGCGTAAAAAGTCCACTCACTTTAAACCTACCCTACCCTACGCCTACATATAATTTTTGCCGGTATACAAAAACCCTGATTGGCATTAGCCGGCTAAGTTAATCATTAACATGACCGGGGTTAAGTCACAGACTTTTAGCAATATATTATAGTCTAAGCCACTCTTTCTCAAAGCGGGCGATAACGCCCCCTTGTGGGCGCTGGTGGTCTAGAGGGGGGCGGTAAGGGACCCAGAAAAAATTGGGGGGCGCTGATGTGATTTTGGGGGGAGATGGGTGATTTGTAACTTCAGCTACTTCATATTTTAAAATTCACTGAAATTAAAATTTTTCTACTACACAACATCCATTTATTAGTTCATATTTTTATCCTATTTTTTTGTATAAATATAAATTAAAAATATATTAAATGTTTAATATTTTTAATGGGTTTACAACGCTATTTATATCTTAACATATTTAGTAATAGGCCTCAAATACTGAAAGATACTCTTGTCTCCAAGTGACGCAGGTGAGGTGCCTACCTCCGAAGACACATGTTAAAAATATGTATATAGTGTTACGGTCAAGCAGAGCACTTGCCGAACGCGAGATTTTTTATGTACCTAATCTAGTAAAAATAAAGAAAACATAAAATTAAAATTAGAAGGTTCAATTATAAATTCACGTTTGGCGCGAACAAATATTGTACGATTTATTTGTGCAATCCTGTATTTTAGTCCGTCAACGTTCGTCGGTCGGTGTTTGTGGAGTGCAGGTGCCCAAATACACCCGGCGACTGACGTGACTAGAGGTGTGTGGTTCGCGAACGATTCGTTTAAAAAGAACGAATCAGAGCACTGATTTGAATAAATTAATTTCTTGTTTTCAATGGATTTGAATCGTTTTTGAGCCACTTGCTCGATCGCTCTGCGATGAATAACGATCCTAGTTTGGATGATTCCTTTCGTTCATAAGGTCACTAAGTCAGATTCGGACTCGAACTCGAAGATTCGGTAATTCGGTACTTTATGAGGGCAAATCGGTCGTTTTTGTGCTACGACCTGGCAAGTGGCGGAAACAATTTATGCGTATTGGCGGTTCGAGTCAGATTTGGCTATATATCTATTTGGCAATTAAAAGAACTTTTTTTATTTGTTTTACCTTTTTTTTTGAACAAAGACTTAATTTGGAGGTACATTTGTAGGTTTTATTAATTATGGTTTTTAAAAGTTTTATTCCCAATATATTTTTTAAAATAATAATTATACCAAAATAAAATAAATGCAAATAATTTCTTTATTTAAGACAACTCTCACACCGACCGAGTCCGACCGGCATCATAATAAACTGAATAGGTTGCGAACGAATCTTTTCAAGTGAATGAATCAAATTAATTGATTTAGTAAAGAGATTTGAACTTCCCACCTCTAGACGTGACGTTCCGGCGCATGCACGCATCGCACTCGCTCGCCCTCCCGCCACTCCGCCCGCTACCTTGATACCCCGATACTCTTAATATTTGTAAAGTTGAATTATTATTAATTGCTCAATGTTGATTATTATTAATTTTAAATCAAAGGTACTATTAAGATTATAAAGTTGTATTAATAGTGCTCTCTCTGGTAAGAAAAGTGTCGTTTAGAATATAGGTTTAATTAAACTCCAGGCGATTTGAGACTAATATATTATTGAGATTTTTAAGGTGAAAAAAAAATGGGGGGCGCTACAAAATAACTGATTTTCAAAGTGGGCGTTAGACGAAATAAGTTTGGGAACCTCTGGTCTAAGCTAACAAGAAAGATTCTTTACTAAACCCTCTGAACATCCTATCTTTCCAGTATATAATAAACTCTTTGTAACTCGCTGTATAGCAGTATAAGAACAAGACTTCAACAAAAAATGTTAAGTTTGTAATTTTTAAAATTTAATGTCTTACGCCATTGATTAAAAACAATATACCAAAACGTCATCGTCATAAGGAAATACTAGAATATCAAGCATTATTTTCTTCGGCTTTACGCGCCCACGTTAATAACCGGGAGGTAATGACCCACGTCTCTTCTGGAAAATTTGATTTAAAACTGGAACACCACATAAACATAGTTGGAATTGTACATACAATACACTAAAGCAATATATTTTTTGATATTTTAAAGTAAAAGTAAGTGTAGTTTATATAAAAGGTTTTTCGTTACGAAATAATTAGATTAACTAGTTAGGTTTTGGTAAATAATAATGCAACAAAATTAAATTTCCTGCCCTTTCGGGGCAATTTCTTGCGCTTTCACAAATAATGTTCCCAACTTAAGAGAATAGCTGTTCACTGGCCACACCACTTGGTGGGGATGCTAAGTATATTATTGCAAATTTATAAAACAGTTTTAGTAGTCTAAGTGTCTTAAAGTAACTGAATATTTTTTCGCTATATTAAAAGTACTTTGAATATTCTTCACTCTATCACAAGCCAAAGAGGGGTGTAAAATAGTTTCTATACCCCTTGCTTTTGCCAATATATCCATGATTAGGCGTTGACTTATTAATGAATCAGGTATGGGCAATTGTACTGATCGAGTGGGTGAAAGTCGTGCGTCATATGGCCGCCAAGGTATGCCAAATTCGAACACCAAACATCGAGTTTGTGCTGAGTTCTTTAAAGCAGAGTTGAAAGATAACGGCAGGTTTGTCTTATTTTTTTTCACAAACTTAATAAAAATCAATCAATTTCAGCTTATCGGTATCGGCCGATATCGTTATCGGCTACAAAAATCATATCGGTCGATACCTAGAAATAATAACATTTAAATAGTCATTTTGACATCTTTTTACACACGTGTGTTTAAAAGAAGTATTTTTATGCACGCCAACATAAAACGAAAACAAATGAAGGAACTAAATTTGAGATTTTTTATTAAATACATTAATAAACACAGTTTTTCAAATCCGTACAATGAACGCACATATTTTTTTTCTTTAAACGTCAAGAAATCCGTTATTACTCGACTGTGTAGTCGACCGCAGAGTTTCATTTTTCCTTCATTTTTCCTCCGCCATCTTTCCCGCCAGCGAAGAAAAAAGTGTTATCATAGCAACATAGATACAAACAACAAAACAAGCATCAACAACTCAATGTTTATTAAACTAGGAACACAACTAAATTTTTTATTTATTACTTATATGAATATTAAATGAACTTACTTAAAAACTGCTTATCAATACGGAATTAAAACGTAATCGGAGACGCAATTTTAAAAAAATAATTATTGTTGACAGAGTGGACACTTTTTATAGTTTATTTTAAGAGTGGACATTGTCAACAATAAGTTATACAGGGTGTTTCAAAAAAACATGGACCATCGTCGAGGGTAATTCTTTACTAAAAAAATAAACAAAAGTCCTATGCAAGGGTCCGAAAACGATGGTTTCCGAAATACAGGGATTTAAAGTTTCAATTTTTTTTTCAATTTTTTCAAATGACTTAAATACCACTCAACCGATTTTAAAAACTTAGAACGGGAGTGTATTAATAAAGTGGTAGTTTTAAGTAAAAATTTTCAGCTGCGGCAGGGGCACGGGGTAACTGTTAAAATGAAGAGAAAGAATAAGTGCGCCACTGATTTTTGTCAATTTTGGGGCACCAGTTATGAAGCTTATTAATAAGCCACAAAAGTTACCCTTGGTATTTTTTCGTTTAGGGTTTCCCCTTTGAAGATATAGTTAATTTTATAAAAATGGCAAAGTACCCATTCGTCCTAATGCAAAAAATAATCGTATAATGCCATGAAACTGTAGTTTTTAACAATTTTAAATTTTAATTTTGAAGTGCTTTGTAAAGCAAAAATGTTTTTCGTGTTATTCTTTAAATTTGCGTTTTTCGATTTTAGTTATTTGTTGATCGTGTTTGTTTGTTTGTTTCAATTTTTTATTGTGTTTAGATATTAAGCTCCCCCATTCATATTATTTCCTCTTATAAAGATTTTTCATCAACTACACTGCAGCCGAATTGACTGATATGTTGTTAACTTTGGAAAACAAATCAAAATGCTAGACAAGCTGTGCGAGTTTATCGGAAACTTACCCCAAAGAAGAATTCCTGGTAAAAATATTTTTCATTTTTAGGTCATTTAAGGAAACTGGTTCTTTAAAACCTTGAAAAGCTGATTCTGGACGCAGAAGATACCGCCGAACTAAACGAGTCGAGGGCAATATTAAATAGAATTGAACGTGATCCTAGTACAAGTACGAGAATTGTTGCCAATGAACTGGGAAATATTCCGGCATCATCAGTTCACAGAACTCTGAAGGAGCAAAGTTTATATCCCTATCATTTTACACGTGTCCAGGAACTTCTACCTAAAGACTTTCAACCAAGGGTAATGTTTTGTCAATGGTTCTTAAACAAACTGAGACACGACCATCATTTTTCTAAACGTGTACTATTCACTGATGAGGTGAAAACCCTCACTCTCTACGAGTAGCAAATTCGCAATATCAATTTTTCATCATTATTTGGGCTTGTGTTATTGGAAATCACATAATTGGTCCTTTTGTTCTACCGAATCGTCTTAAACAGAAATTCTATTTAAATTTTTTCAAAAAGATTTGCCATTATACCACTTTTTTTTAGAAATTAAATGTGGTTCCGGCGGTGCGCCCGCACATTTTGCAGCATTGAAAACTTTTGGGGCCCATAAGGTCACCGATGGATTGGTGTGGAGGTCCGGTGCCATGGCCACCTCGATCTCGGACCGATATATATATATATATATATATATATATATATATATATATATATATATATATATATATATATATATATATATATATATATATATATATATATATATATATATATATATATATATATATATATATATATATATATATATATATATATATATATATATATATATATATATATATATATATAAACACAGCCCAACACTAAAACAAAAAATTAAATCCTAGTTAAAAAAAATAATGCAAAATAACAGAAGTTTTAACAACTGGACAAAACAATACATATTAAAATTAGTCGAGTCATTCAAATTCAGGCAAGACGTATATTTTAAATGTGCGCCCTATGACAGGGATCCTTTTATTTTCTGCCTTTGACAGACATTTTTAGGTCATACCGTTTTCTGTATTCTGCCGCCTGCCGCTAACTTCTCAGTGCACATACAATTACGGTACGTCATCCTGTGCATAAGTAACTTTGTTTGCGGGTCTGATTCTCAATCAGTCCAAGGACTATTCGCATGCGCAGCAGCGTTCGCGGTTAATAAAATTCTGCAGGCGCTCTTTGTAACACCACAAAGAATAAATTTCCTGTCTATAATAGAAAACCTCTTTAGACCCCACTCCGTAAGTTTTCTCGGCTATAATCCGATTTCCGAATGGCTAGTTCGGAGTATTAAAATAGAAAGACCAGCAAGGGTCTGCAAATCTTTGTTTACTTATTTGTCATATTTTAAATATTTGGATTACATGTACGTAGAGTGTTTTGTGTTGTTAAGTTCATCTTTAAATAAATAAATTAAATTATTAAAGTTTGGTGTTTGTGGTCTGTGGTTTGAAGATTATAAAATGGCCCATTTTTTTTTTCATTTGGTAGAAGAGAACAACTTTTTGGAAACAAAAAAATCGTTATTGTTTTAAATGTGTGAAAATTTGTATGCATATTTTTAAATATATTTGAACATTGCACTATAAAATAAAGCATTTATAATTTTTTTGTTTTTTATTAATCATTCCTCACATTTCTTTAAAATATTGTAGGATTTTGTAACCAAATTTCTATTTTAGAAAATAATTTGAACAGCTTTTTGGATTTTTCTTTAAAATGTAGTTATAATTTGTCTGTATATTTTCCAACCAAATCTTTCATTTCTTAATAAAATTTTCAAAAACTACATTGCGCATTGCAAGTGTAAACAAGTCCTAGCGTAAATCTTAATATCTTCTAATCTAAAAAAGAAACTATCAAGATGAACAAAACTTAAAAAAAAACATGGCTTCAAGGTTTTAATAAAGTAAAAAAATCTGCTACTATCGGTGAATCTCTTCATAGATTGTGCATTTTTCCACAAAGCCACCTATGTTTTCCTGTTGAATAGTATACTATATTTCCGTTACCAAAGTTTAACGAGCCACTTAGAGAAAATGATATGGAGAACCAATTAGTGAGGAAGAAATAATCTTTCTAACTTATTTCTTGTCTATTTCTATCCCTATTACAGATTTCGCCTGCTGAATCTTTAGTAAAATTTCCATGTTCGTAGATGACGTTGAATCGGTTCATTACTGATTCCTGATCGGATTTGTGATCCTCGGATTTTGTTGAACTGATAGTTCGGTTCGGCTTTTCATGCGCATTATTAAGATGGTCAGCTGTTTTCGGTTTTTATGAAAGAGCAATCTTACGTTTTATTATGAAGTAATAACCAAATAGAAAAATTATTAGAACTTGTTAAACTTTCCAAATGTATAAGCAGTTAATACTACAGTATTTTGCATTGTCACATTTTTGTTGTTTGTTAAGAATTAAATTAAATAAGTAGTAAATGTTTACCTCTTTTTCGAAAGTCGGACATTCGCTCTTGAACAATCCCAACCGGGCTCTGTTCTATTACTGGTTAGTTGTGACTGATAATTTTTTTAGCAGAACTGCCGACAGTTAAAGTTTACCGACCTGTCGCCAATGAAAACACTACTTTGGTTTGTAAAGTCCTCCTGTATTTACTCATTTTTCGCACACGTACTAACATTACAAACTACTAATTGAAAACCTCAGTAAACTTAAAAGTTTTCGTAGAAATATGTTTAAATAATTTTTACATCAAATATTTATCTGCCGTATTTTACAATTTTGTTACGCGGATCCAAAACAGCAAAAGTGTATTTTTTTTTGCCGGGTTTTCCCGTTTGATAATAATTTTTGGGAGCTTTGCCGTTGTTTAAACTGTCGAAACACCGCTTGTATACGGCTTGGTTTTATTAATTGACCTTAAATTATTTATTTACTCAATTGAGTAAACAGCAGATTTTTGGAATTTAACTGTAAGAAAATTTGGGAAAAAATATAAGCAAAGTGTAATAGAAATTGGCTTTAGACTGCAAAAATTTTAAACGGGAGGACAATCCTAGGGCCCCTACCAGTCACGGCTAATTTTAAATGAAAACTCCATTATAATTTTAAAGAATAAAAAAGGAACAACAAATCATAATCTAATAATTAACATTTTTTCTTATATCTACATATACCGGGGGGTGCAGACTGGATAAATTTTTTAAATTTTGATTATTGAAATATTTTTCCATGAATTTACAACAAAATTGTAAGAGACTATTTTAAAGAGTTAAGATTAGTTTCACATCCAAATCTCGTTTTTTTTTTGAAAAGGCAATTAAAAATTATTTAGAAAACTATTTGTAAAACCGTTCCACTGCTTTCATACCTTTAATAAATCCCCCCAGTAAGAAATAAATGTCCTGTCAACTTTTTAATTCCCTTTTACTTTGTATTAGTTATTTCAACTTTTTTTACAGATTGCCTTATTTTAAAAAAAAAAAAAATTTAAAATGTGAGCTAATTATCAACGTCTTTAAAATAGTCTAATACAATTTTGTTGTAAATTCAATAGGGGAGCCAATATTTCAATGTATCAAAATTTACATGGGATTTCCTATGGCCAGTCTGGCGATGCACAACCCGGTATACAGGTTGTCAGTTTAAAAACTTTCAATGAAAATATCTCAAAAAATAAAATTGCAATTTGACACAAATATTATATAAGCAAGAAAAATTAAATCCACCATCCCAACTTTAAAATTTCAAATGACATCACCCTTCAAAATAAAAGTCTCATTGAGTGGTACCCATCGCCACAAGAATTTATTTTTTATTTGATACAGGGGATAAAAAATATAATTCGAGTAAAACAAACTGTATTTTATTAAAATATTGTATTATTTGATTAAATGCAAAATGTACACGAATTTGTTTGGACCTTTTAAAACACTTTTCTAGAAATTGGATCTGCACTTATTTAAAAATTCTAAGCGGTTGCAGATTAATGTGCAAAAGAAACGATAAACATGTTTTTAAAATATTTAAGCTATTTTGCACTAAAATAAAAAGACGGGGAATAAATAAACATTTATCAGTAGTATTATAGTAAACAAAAATTAATTTGATTTGGGTTTTTGAAAGTCTAAGGGTAGGTGC
>JAHBCN010018064.1:0-17569 GCA_019359885.1 Listronotus oregonensis
TATATATATATATATATATATATATATATATATATATATATATATATATATATATATATATAATATATATAAATAATATATATAAACCTGTTCAGCACTGTAAAAGTAAAGTACAATATCAATAGTGAATAAACAATTTTAAAGCTTAGACAGTAAGTATAAAAAGTGTGTTTTTAATAAATAAAAGTTCTATAATTTTGTAGAATCGAACTTGGACCCTATTATTGGGAAATAAGGTTATCCGGTGTAATCAATGCAAATGACAGTTAAATTACATTACAAATGTCAGTATAAAAATAAAAAAAATATATTTAAAAATGTAACATATTAAACAGGTTTTTTAAAAATAATAATTGATTTTTAATTGATAAATAGTTTTTTTATTAACCTAAGACAAAAATCGACAATTGGTCCGATAAGTAAAAAATCACCTGACACACATACGAGTCTAGGGCTTTTTCATTATACTTAACACTAATATATATTTACTTACTTAAAGGCTTTATAGCCATTTTCTCTATTCACAATCACAGGAGACTACACAGGCACTACTTATTCTATTAAAAAGAATCTCGCAAATCATTAAAAAAACTTCAGGAAAAGGCAGGAACAAACGGTACACCGCAAGAAACGATAAGTTTTTCTTCTTGTTACGTCAAATTTGAAAGTTCGCCTACTTACTTTTTTCTTTTAACTGCATTTATCCATTTTGACTTTTTTTCTAAAATGTATAAAATTTGCAGTAATTATTTCTGCCAATATTCTGACATTTAAGCACACAAAAACTTAGTTTACATTTGAATTAAGCATGATCTATTGAAAAATTCGACCACAGCGAGCGCTGCAATCGATTCAGCTGTCCCCACCATATACTTCGCACCTTGCCAATAGCCCCTGTTACATAGGATTTGAGAAAAAAATTGAAACTTCTTGTTTCCATACAAATAAAATTTTATTTTTTAAACCTAATATATTATTAAATTAATCATTGCTATACAAAAATAATTTAATTTATTGCCGCTAGGGGTCCGTTTTCTTCTATGACTCGTAATATATGCCTAACTGGTCTCATGAGGTTTTGGACATTATCTATATTTATTTCTCTTACTTTTTGGAAGATTCGCTGTTGGAGCTCTTATTCGTTTTGTGCTTCCCAGCCGTTATCGTAGACCTTCTGAGCCAATCGAGCCCAGAAAGTGTCAATTGGCTTGGCTTGGGGGACATTAAGGGGGTTATCAATCTTGGGCACATACGGAATATTTCCTGCTTTGTCTTTTTATCTAACTTTATTTGGGGTCTCTTCTATATTGTCGGTGTAAAATCCAGAATTTCTGGTAGTTCTGCATGGCAAAGGGTGAAATATTTTTCATCATCCATGACAATCGATCTGTTATTTGCGAAGTGAACTTGCATTAAATTGCGACAGCACCTGGGTGTTCTTGCTAGCTGAACATCAGTATACTAAGGTGCCTTTGTTCTTATTCGGTATTTTAAACCACTTCTAGCAATATACCGAGAAACGCTTGCGTTGGAAATTCGGAAGCGAGGACCAACCTTTCTGGAAGACTGTCTAACGACATTTTTTTCTTTTCGAACTATCTTTCCTGCTGGGGCATCAGACAATTTTAGTAGGTGACCACTTTTCGGGAAGTTCATACATGGGATTCCTTATTCACATTCCCGAACTGTTTGATATATGGTGGATTTCAAAATATTTTCGCCTTGAAAAATCCTTGCTATTTCTTTTTTGGGCATTTGCCCAACTAGTTTATAAATATTTCTTTAAATATCTAGCTTGTATGCCATTAAAAAATAAATTATAACAACTATGACATATTTATCAAAATGGCTAAACCATAGCAACTGTAAATTCCAAGGATTACTTGATATACGGCATCCATATTTCTGCGAAACACCTGGAATTTTTTGCTCAAAACTTCTGTATCAGAGGTTCTCATATATTTTTCAATCTATATTTATTTTGTTTTAAAAGCACCAGCACAGAAAAAAAAGTTGTTTATACTTTTGACCGGACCCACCTACGTACATGTATTTCGACCCGCTGAATCCGAGTTTAAAGTCCGTTTGGCTCGGTCACCCTCCAGATTAAAGTAAAATGCAAAAACCCAGAAAAAATGTGAGAAACTGCAGCCACAGCGATAAAAAAAATATTTACTCAAATCTGGTAGGTGGGTCCGGTCAAAGGTTCAAACAACGTTTTTTTTGTGTGCCTTTGCACCGGAACAAAAAAGAGTGTAATAAAATGATGATGATTTAATTTAATTTAAAGTTTTTTTTTCTTCATTTGAGTAAATGTAATTAAAAGGATGTTTTAAAAGTGTTTTTAACTATTAATTTCTTTTCCTTTTTGGTTAACGCGCTTCTTTTGAAATCCATATCATGAGGGTGCAAAAAAACCAAGTCAACCATCTTTGGGTGTCCGCAATATTGTACTTAGAGTGACGTCATATTATTTTTTGTATTCTTTTAAGCTAACCCATATCATGAAATTGTATTAAAAATAACTAACCTGCCATCTTGGGCGGTCCGCCTTATTGGATGTAGAATGACGTCACTTAGCTAACCATGCATTGTCATCCAAACTAAATGTGTTTCCAATTTTTATCCAATAGGTTGAGGATAATTCGTTAAAATTTTAGTTGCAAGATCTAACCCGAATCAACATACTAACATTGCGAGGTAAATAAAAGCTTGTAAAAAGGTAGCAACAAAGATTGTTGGTAGTTGTATCTATTTTTATTAAATTATCAATATACATTAATTTAATGCATTTAAAACTACTAACAAGCTGAAATTTTTAAATGTAAAAAAATGTTCGCCTTTCTTATACCAATGATCATGTATTTATATTTAAAAAAATATTTTTCTTTAGCTCTAATATTAGTCTAGGAATGCATTAAAACACGTCCTTGTTCTGTTCGGATTGCACAGAGTTTTGCGGTAAAGTTGATAATCTTGGTAGAATTTTTATATACTTTAAGGTTCTAAAAGTTTTACCTCTACAGTAGTAAGAATATAATAGTTTTAGTTGCGACTCGGATTTTCATAATCAATACACCCTGGTGCTTATGATGTGGTGTAAAACTCTCTTAGTAGTCCAGGGCATTTAAATCAAAATCGCCCGAATAGTGGAAATATTTTGAGCCAGCAGATATCGAGATGCGGTTTTCTGCATTGTGTTCAGGAAGGTCACAGAAAACGACTCTAGAAAGTCTGGTTCATGCATTTTTTGAAAAATGCCCTCTGGGCCGGAAAATGCATTTTCCAATTGCATCATTACTTGCACCATTATAGAAACGACTGCAAACTCGAAAAAATCGCTCGGAAATCGTTACTTAGGGGGTTTTCGGCACTGCCGAACCCGATTCTGGCATTAGAATTACCCCGGTGTGCTCGGGGGTGGCTCTGCGGGGGTGTCCGGTGGGTGAATTGGGGGAGAAATGGCAGCTTCTCTGAAAATCGCTCTAAACTCGTTACTCTGGGGTTTTCGAGGATGCCGAACTCGATCCTGGCATTAGAATTACCCGGGGGTGGCTCTGTGGGGGGTGTCCGGGGGGTGAATTTGGGAAAAAATGTGTGTCTGAAAATCGCTCCAAACTCGTTAATCGGGGGGTTTTCGGGGACGCCAAATTCATTTATAGCACCAGATTTTCCAGAGTAACGATTTTGGAGCGATTTTCATGGACTATGCAATTTCCGCCCCCGAAAGATCCCCGGACAAACACACAGAGAAACCCCCGAGCATCCCCGGGTAATTCTAAGGCCAGGATCGAGTTCGGCATCCCTGAAAACCCCCGAGTAACGAGTTTAAAGCGATTTTTAGAGAAGCTGCCATTTCTCCCCAATTCACCCCCTGACACCCCCACAGAGCCACCCCCGAGCACAGCCGAGTAACTCTAATGCCAGAATCGAGTTCGGCAGTTCCAAAAACCCCCCGAGTAACGATTTTCGAGGTATTTTTCCGAGTTTGCAGTCGTTTCTATAATGGTGCAAGTAATAATGCAATTGGAAAATGCATTTTCCGGCCCAGAAGGCATTTTTCAAAAAATGCATGAACCAGACTTTTTAGAGTCGTTTTCTGGGACCTTCCTTGAAAACAATGCAGAAAACCGCATCTCGATATCTGCTGGCTCAAAATATTTCCGCTATTTTTCATAACTTCCCTGGACTATAGTAGAGCATTGTTGCATCTAATAATAATTTTTATTGTTGGGCTTTTATGTTAGGTCTTCAATTATAATAATTATTGATCGTAGTAAGCGTACTTGGTATTAAATATACCCACATAAATTTAAAATAATTTTATTTAGAGCAAAAGTAGCAGATGGATTTCCAAACGAAAAATAATCATTTTCGCATATAACACTGGTTTTATCCCTAATGTCTGTTTGATAGGTAATTTTCGAACCTCCAATCTAATATTTTTTAAATTGCGAACCGAGTGAAAATCATTCCAAGATTAAAAAGAGATTAAAGTTTGTAACTGAGCTGAGTTTCTAAAAAAATTAGAATTTAGTTTCAAGGGCCGCCAACTTAATTCAAATAAATTTAAAAGGTAGGTATAGAGCTCTAAAAGCTAAATTGATTGGATTTGCATTTTGCAATTTATGATTTTCGTGCTTTTTTACTCGTAAATAAAAAATTACAGGATTTAAAGGACTATTTATAATAGGAAACCTCAATTTTAAAATTATAAATATACGATATTAAATGAAAGATCTCAGAGCGAGTAATTTAAGTTAAGGAAAAGGTAAATATATTATTAACAATTGAAACATGCTGTCTCTTCACACAAAAAAGAGGGATTATAATTTTATAAATAATAATAACACATTTTAAATAGACTATTTTTATTAACAACTGTCCAAACATTAAAACTTCTCAGAGCAATATTTTAAGCGAATTGATAAAATATATAATTAATCATCTTTATCCAATGTCTTAGTTAATACCAACCATTCTACGGTAGTTTATTAAACAGTTTTAATATACTACTGTACAATATTTTGTTTCTTAAACTGGGAATATTTTACCTGTTTTAAGCCAATAAAATTGTATTTTCTTTCCCATTCTTCATAGAGACAATTTTTTTTTATTTAACTAGATACGTAGCAAGCAAAGTGGAACTGTTTAACTACAGAATTTATTTTATCCATACAATTTCTTTATTAGGATTAAAAAAAACTAAGAAGTTTATTATGTGTTTAGGCTTATTAACGAGTGGATATAAATACACTTGAAATCAGGTTAAAAAAAAGGTTGAACTTGATGATTCTCCATATTTTGTAAAATTATAATTTTACAAAACATTTTTTATTTTATTAATACGTTTTACGAATACATATCTAATATTAAGGTACCTATAACAGTAGCCATAAATTTTTAAAAAATGTGCCTCAACACATATGTAAAAATCTAGTAAATAAGCACAATTAGAAATAATAGATATTTATAACATATTAACTGTTTTTTCCATATCATACTTGTTATTTACCTGGCTTTTAAATCTCACACGCTTTCTTTTACAACTTTCTTTTATCTAATTATGAGAATAATAATTATAAATTATACTATTGTTATTATTAGTATATAATTTAACGTATTATAAATAAGGATTCTTTAAATAATTAGGTATACTTAGAAAATACTGTCGTTTGCAAGGATATCTTAAAAGTAAGATTAATTTGTTACATTTTGATATTTCCAGTAGTGGTGTTTTTTTTAGGGTTTAAGGTTTTAAAGCTTTTAAAGACATTTAAAAAAAATAGCAAATATTAATTTTTGTAACTTTAATTTTGCCTATTTAAAATAAACTAAAATGTATATGTTTTCAGACCAAATAAAATGGAATTTAGAAGAAATAAAAAGTATTATTTTTAATATTTTTTTGTATAAGTGCATTATTTCTAGTATTTTGGGGTCCCTGGTAAAAGGTTATTTTGGTTTTACTCTGGCCATATATGGTCTGGTTCTGTCCTGTTAAAAACTTAAAGTTTTCAATTGTCTTAAGATTTGGAAGGACATGTGGTGCTACTTCGTCCTGAATCTTCTGAAGAGCCGTAATAATAATAATATTACACCCAGGGTTTATGTTACATTTTTACCTATATTAGACTGCGGATTACGTCTTTCACTACGTCACCTACTTGCTATTTCTTATGATGGCAATGGCATACCGAAAAAAACAAGATTTTTAGATTCGCCCATAAAAATCACCTGGTTTCATTTCCAATCCCACACGAGAATGTCTTTACACCACTGCTCTTTTAAAGAAACCACTGGAGTAGTTTGCGTGAATGTCCAGGAGTCAATATCAATACCCAGTAGAAACAGTAAGAAAAACTCGAGGGATATTGTTTGTTAAAATAAGGAATGTTGAAACAAACTGATTAAATGTTAGACCACATCTGTAGGCAAAATTTCGTAAAATTTCAATAGAGTAAGTCTAAAAGTAGGACGAAAATCTGTAAGATAAGCCGTAGATAAGGTTAAAGATTTAATTATTTTTGACTGCACAAAAAACTAATACGCTTGTAAAAAAATATTAAAATAGTATTATAAATACTAGGCGTTAACTTTTTTTGTCCTTTACTAATTATTTTAGTGTAGATACTAAACAGGGTATTACCTTCGAAACTCTTAAAACTGAATCTTTTCTTAAATAAAGAATTAAGCTTGCCCAATTCAAAACTTTAAATGTTTATTCCGCGCAACTTGCGCTTTTTGTTTTTAAGGGGTAAGGACTACCCCGGTGTAAAAAATTGAAAAACTACGGGTTTAAGGGTTTTAGAGGAAGTTCTGGTTAGTTTTGGTATGTAAAAATAAATTTAAATTTTTATTGTGAAAAGAGATTTAACTTATGGTATTTTAAAATGTAGCTACACTAAAAAAAATATCCCCTATGACAAAATAATTAAAAAAATAACAAAAAAAATTATTTTACATCCTTTACAAAGTATAATAGTTTAAGGGTGGCATTTAGTTAAACAAACGTCGTTAAAAACCAACAGCGATTTAAAAATAGTAACAATGTTGTAGGGACTCTTACAAAGTATAAATGATTTTTAGTGGGATTTTTCAAATTCCGTTAGGCCGCTACAGCGGTATGTGTTATAAACTATCATGCATGTTTGTATTTGTAAGTGTAACTAGCAACGATATACATACTTAAAGGATACTTGGAAAATGCATTTAGGGATAAAATTTAAAAAATTATTCATTTAGGATGTTTACCTTTTATAATATTAAAGCGCACTAATCAACCAACTCCAAGTATTTAAAAATCTAAAGGCAGCTCTACTTTAGTTTATTCTATGTACCAGTGTCGTAGTCCACGTGGTTGGGCATTTTGTTTACTTTTTTTTACCGCCAAAACGTTGGAATTCAAGGCCTGTTTTTTCTTGGTTACTTTCTTAAAATTTATTAAATATTTTCTTTTAATAAAAGTATTAATTTAAATATAATAACTTTATTTTATTTATTAAAAATACGTTTCTGTTTTATCATTATACCGAGTCTGGGCTTTCACAATTTTTTGAGCAACGGTACCTCTGCTTTCACTAGCTCTATAGGTAATCTAGGTTGCAAAGTGCAAACTTTTTCTTGAAGTGCGCTTCTTAAAGAGCTTTATCAAACCGCTTTCTGGTTTTTAAACTTGAACTAAAAAATTGCGTTTTAGGACGGCTACCCGCTTATAGTTTAGTAAAACCACTACGTATCAATACTTTAACTAAGCACCGATTCGTTTGCTTTATCAGACCTTTATCAGCTACAGAAAAATTTCTTTTATTTTCAATAAAAATCTATGTAATTTGACAATTTTAGTTTTTCCCCAGTGAAGTGCCTCAAGAGTGGTAAGACCAATTATAAACGACAAAAGGCTTGGTCGTTTTTCCCCTAGAACTTCAAAAAGTTTACGACGCGTAAATTGATGAGGAGTTACTAAAATGATGATAAATTTTTCATCGAGGTGGTAAAGTGGTAAACTTTTAAATATATATATATATATATATATATATATATATATATATATATATATATATATATATATATACACCAAAAGAAATTCTAAGAATGGGAAAAATATTTTATCCTTTTTGATACAGTTTATAGGAGTAACTTAAAAAGGACATTTATCAAATTTTATCTTTTAAAATTACTGTTTTAAAAAATCATAAATATGGCAGGGTTATTAATAAAAATAAATAGTACTGAAAAAGGCATATTAATAGTTATTTTCTTTTGTAATACTTTACATGTTCAAGTCAAACAGTATCACTACAAACGACATAAATCTAGTGAACATAACGTATTTTGTATCTATTCTGTATTTTTGTGTTTTCTGGAAGGCGTTTTATTAAATATTCTAATTTACTTTCAATTACTTAAGTGGTTAAAAATGAGGTTTGTCCAGTCAGGTATGCTTTTTCAACTACTGTATGCCGTAGTGCTACGTAGATGCATTCTTATTCTTATTACACTTGCTTTACGACAATTTCCGAAGTCCGTTAAAATTTGTAACCCTACGCTGTAACGAAAAACACGTGGTAGGCATTCAACCAATTTGATTTCATCGGTATGCCCACACAGCTGTATTTTAGGCATTTTCTAATAAAACTATTTATACGACAGAAATTTATTAATATTTCTTATGATGTTTATTTTAGTTAGGAACTGACAAAAGCAAAAACACCTGAGTGAGAATGTATCGCGTTAGTCCAAGACGTCAGTAGATCTGGCAACCAATTCACTTGACCAATGAAAACCTTTTTATGCCTTAATTTTTGGCTTAGTTATTCTCAAATTAAAATAGACGGATTTAAGATCCTTCGCCGAAACTTTGGAACAATTTTATTATGGCATATTTTTTAAAAGGTTTAAATTAAATCATTTTTATTCCACTTTCATTAATCAATTAAATAGCAAAATGAATAGATTCTTTTAAATAATATCACTTCAAAAATTCCGATTTAAAGTGATTAGATTTTGAAATTAGAGGTTGCACCTACCTACGTGTTCACTCATCTACACGTCTGTTCTAAAAATTAATTCAACGTCCTACATTTTTAGAAAATTATCTAGCCGTCTTTTTGATATTTTATTAAGGCATTGGTCACTTAAACTTGTGTATGTTTACATAGTTTTTATACGGTTCCGTTAGATGATTGGCAAATTTACATAATTGACTTAGGGGCAAATACATTTTTATTAAAGGAAACTTTTATTGAAAGGACATATTTATTAATATTTTTAGTAAGTTGCAAAAGTATTTTTTGTGTCACTGTTTAACTTTTACCCATAACATTAATAAATTTAATTTTGTAGTATTATCTTCTGATACTAAGCTATTGACTATAAGTTTGAATAAGGAACAAATTCGTATTAGCAATTTTCTGATTAATGATGGTTTTTATAAGCCTAAATATAAAAAAATACAAAGTGCTACAAAATTCAGTCTTGCGTTTTTAAGAATAGGGTAAATAGCCCTGCCGCATAAGGGTGGGTAATCGATCATTTTACTTTTTAAAATCTCACTCAGCTAGGCTTGTTGAGAATAAAAAAACGTGCTTTTCCTGTTTTTTTTTATTACGTGGATGCTTTAAAATGTGTTTTATTGAATCATGAAGATTTTTCGTTATTTCTAATATCCCAGCCGCATTAAAATATTTTTTAGCTTTGCTTGCGCCAAATTAGGGGTCTGTAAGGGCGGATAAAGCACAATTTTTTCCAAAAATGTTTATGGGAAATTATTTTTTTAGACTTTAAAAGTTTTTTTATTTTTTAAAAACCTTTTTGACCCACGGTATGATGAAAAAAACGTGATGTGTCTTTAGTAGATCTAGCTTCATAAATTTTTTATGATTTTTGAAAAGGTGATAGGGGTCACAAAATTCAATATCTATTTTTTTCGCTATTTTTTTGTATTTTTTTGGAAAAAACTGTTAATTTTACTAAATTATTTTGATTTTTTTGAAGTATAGAAGTTTTCAATAACTTTTGGATTAAAAAGATTTAATTTGAACTGGTAGAGACATTTTTAGACCCCGCAATTCTCTATGAAAAATGGGTTTCGGCTAATTAATTTCAAACTTTGCAAAGTTTTTAACACGCTGATCAAAAGTCCCCACGAGCACAAAACCCGATAATCCCCTAACCTCCCCAAAACCACCCTGAAAAGTCACTGGTTTTTTTCATATAGAAAATGGGTTTTGGCCAATTGTTTTGAACTTTGCATAATGATATTCTCAACATGCTAATCAAAAGTCTCCACAGGCACAACACCAAACCCTCCCAAAAGTCACCCAAAATGTCACTGGGGATCTTTCTTATGGAAAATGGATTTCGGCAATTTTTTCTCAAACTTTGCATGGTGATAGTTCTTAACAAGCTATTTAAAAGTCTTCACGGGTACAAAACTCAAAATCTCACCAAAATCGCCCTTAGAGGTCACTGGTGATGATTTTGACCGGTAGTTTGCTCAGTTGCTCTAATAGTGTTGTCGAGATGTAGCCACTTAAATATTTACAGTTTAAAATCCATGAGCAGGAACTTCATATGGCAAGGCTTTAGGGGCAGGGAAGTAAGTGATTATTTAATTATTGGAGTTGGAGGGTAACATGTGTATATACAACTAACCAAGGAATGAAATTTATGATAAAATGGCTTCGTCACCCATTATCAGAGAAGCAGACTTTAGTAGTTAGTGAGATTGGAGTCTGAAGTCAGGGAAAAGATACTGGGAGTGGGGGGATCACATACCCCGTAAGAAATCCAAAAATCCAAGTGTAGGAGATGTCAGAAGCAGTAGTTCTGTACCTATTTAAGTGGCTTCAATACGACAACACTCAAAAAATTCCACAGAGCAATTGTCCAAACTATCAGTTAAAATTATCCCCAGTGACCTTTAAGGGTTTTTTTTTGGGGGTAGGAGATGTTTTCGGTTTTATGCCTGTGTAAAATTTTGATCAGCGTGTTGAGAAATATAAATATGCAGAGTTTGAAAACAATTGGTCGAAACCCATTTTTCATAAAAAAAATCTTCAAAGAACTTTGAGGGTGATTTTGGGGGATTGGGGGAATTTTCGAGTTTGTGACCGTAAAGACTTTTAATTAGAGTGTTAAAAACCATCACTACACAAATCTTGAAAACAATTGGCCAAAACCCATTTTCCATGGAAAATTGCGGGATCTTTAAAAAAATCGTCTTGAACAGTTCATATTAAATCTTTTTAATTTAAAAGTTATTTAACACTTTTATTTTTTAGAAATATTTTAAAAAAATATTTAATAAAATTGAAAGTTTTTTCCGAAAAAAAAATATCAAAAAAAAATAGCAAAAAAATAGATTTTAAATGTTTTGACCTTCAAAAATTATAAAAAAATTATTAAGCTATATTTCTTATTTATACAAAAAACGGTACATTTATAAAAAAAAATATTGTTTTCAATCGTTATTTTATAAATAAAAACTGTTGTTTTTTTGTATTTTTTTTTACTTTAAAAGCTGTCATTTCGATAGAAACTTTTCTTCTTTATAAAAGAACTGTTTACATATTTTTGCTGTTAATAGATAGATTTCGAGAATATTTGTAGTTTTTAAAATGATGACTAATTTACCCCGTTTTTAAATACGTAAGCCCAAGGTAACCAAACAGATTAATCAAACATAAAATTGCTCCTACAGATTTTGGTCCTATAACCCTTTTTTTTAATACTCAATAACCTTGTTTTGTTTATGTTTTAAATATTTTACTATAAAGTGCTAACCTAAACTTGATCTAAAGACTAAATTACATTTTAGAAAAGAGCTGCTTTTTGCGATCAATCAAAAAGGTTCAAGCCTTCCATAATTTAGACTGGGGTTTAGACGTAACAAATCATTTTTAAATGAAACTCTCTGTACCTGGATGAAAACATAATATAAGTTTCTTTAAGGCTCTTAAGAAACAACAGTTTAAAAGTTGGGTTTTGAACACGTAAAAATAAATGAGTCTGTAAATAAAACAAAAATAATAAAAAAATATATTTTCAGTATTATTGTGACAGATTAATGTTTTTAAAAGTTTTTGTTGGGTACACCTACTGGAAAAGTTTTGATATAATGGGACCGCTTCGGTCTTGGTTTCGAGTATAGAGACTGAGTGTTTTCGGACATTGACTAAAAACTTTTGTGGCAAGTATACCCAACAAAACATTTCAAAGGTACATGTTTGAAAGAAAATTTATAAAAAGTTCTAAATATATCCGTATTCAAATAGCTTTTAAAATAATTAAATTAACAATTGTATGAATATATGTATTGAAATATTTTTTTATACAATAGCAATGGGATTTTCCTTTTCTCTGTACATAAATTATGCTTTTTCTGCAGGTATTTAGAGTGTATAAACGACAGTAGAACGATAATATTCCGATTCCGGTAAATCTCATTTTCTGTTTTATACACACTTGTTACTTATACAAACTTTAGTACGTGGCTATAATATACTTCTAAAAGCTTTGCCACAACACTTTCAAAAATTATATTACATCTATTATAGTCAGAGATCTGAGTTAAAAACGAACTTTAGCCATGTGCCAACCCGATAAAAAATAATTTTATTTTCAAATTTAATATTTTACTAAAAGTCGAGCGAGTGGTTGCCTAAAAAATTAAACTTAAAAAAATAATTTTTATTGATATCACCTGTATAATGCCAAATCTTATTTTTAATTTTACATAGTAGTACTTATATACCAATAATTTTTTTTCTTTAATTACTTGATTTGCTTTACCAATTACACCAAAATTATTTTATTGATAATTGCTGAATAAAAAAATATATTTTATTGTTCTGCCGGAGATTTTAAACTGATAATGATAATTGAATCTGTTAAAACTGGTCGAAAAATAACTGTTTTATTGGAAAAATAAAAATATGCATATTGTATTTTCCAGAATACTGAGAGGTTCTTTACGATTTTTAATACAAAAAACCATGTAAATTATATTACAAGACATTCTCTATGATTTTATTATCGGTTAAAAAAATTAAGGCTAATTCAGGCTAGAAAAACATTAAGAGTGGTATTCAAATTATAAACTTTGGTTATTTCCGGGTAAATCGTAAGTCAAAAAAATTAATTAAGTCTCGAAAAGGGGTAACTATATGCTACAGAAACCATTTAAGTTTTAAAATATTATCTTATCCATCCCCTAGTATCGAATAATGTTTTCCAAAACAATAGACCATCTGTAAAAAAACAAGAGTTGGGGATTGTGTAAGATGGTAAGCATTTTTTTGCTAAAAACTCTTTAGAAGGATGTATATAACAAGAATCAAAATATGCTTCCTCTCAACAATATTCGATACATGTATCAACTAAACAAAATATTTTGGAAAATAAAAAAGAAAATATACCTACTATTAATATCTACCACTTTGTAAGTGTTGGTTGTAAAAAAAAAGTAAAATATAAAAATTTAAGTGATATTTTTTTACAGTGTTAGTTTAACCGCAAAATGAACTACGGTTGTTATAAAATTGTAATAAACCCAAAAACAAAGCAAACAAATGGAGCTTTTTGCATGTATTTTTAGGACCCTTGTATTTCTCTAAGAATCATCATATTCGGCATTTCGGCTAAATAAACCTTTGTTTTATGGTAAACTATCGTGTCAAATTTTATTTCCCTCTAATAGATTTTGCATAATAATTTTGAAACCTAATTTCGTTTAAAATTATATAGACAATTTGGCAAATTGGGTAAATTCCAGAATATTAAACCTGGACATTTGATTTTTTTCACATGTACTAAAGATCCTAGGCTTTTAAACGTTTTTTCGAAAAATTAAAATTAAATTCTTGAGGGCATCCTTGGCAATTGTTTAAAATTATTACAATTGCTAGATTAGATTAGATTAGATTATTTGAGCGGGATTGAAAATGACCTCCACCACTGCAACCTTACCAGATTTATTGTGGTTTCTCCTATCGTTCTTTAGAGTACCTTGTCCAAGCCCGTCTTCTTAACTAGACTCCAGAGTCTCAAACACGGCCACTCCATATAACTTGCCGGTTTTGGCTTCTCCTCCCCAAGCCTTGTAAACCTAAGCCTGCATAGTGCTTCGCAATGGCACCAGACATGTAAGGCTGTTCTCCACCAGGTTTATTCTTTCCAGGTGCTTGTTGAGTTTACAATGTCCTGTTAGTTGACCTACCGTTATCCTTACGACCTTACGGCTGTTGCTCAGTAGGTTCGATGTAAACTTGGCCGAGCGGGTCTTAATGAACTGCTTTGCCTGTCTGGTGGAGCGATTCCGTAAGTCTATCGTGTCGTTTTTTTTTTTTGGCGTAGAACCAGATCAAACCTGTTAGGTTTCTTTGAGTATGTCACCGGGGCACATGAAATCGTATTTTACGACATTTTTTGTGGTCTCGAACTTTTTAAATTAATAAAATTGATTTTTTTAACTTGTAAAAAAATTGATTTTTTTTTTTTCCACCGCCATAACTTTAAAACTATTAAAGATACCAAATTTTTTTGTCAAATTAAAGCCCACACTGTAGCGCTTTTAACCTTATAAACAGTTTGGGCAAATTCTTTTTTCTTCAAAAATCATATAAACTAAAAATAAATATTTTTGGTATTGAAATTTTCACCAATCGATAAACTTTTTTTTTTTGAAAATATTTTCATACATGCAGCAAAAAAATTCCAATTTAAAAAAAAGTTTTTGAAAAAAAAAATTTTTCCTGAGTTTTGGTTTGGCCCCAAAGGGGTTTTTTTCAGACGAAAAAAGTTTATCACCCAATACCCCCGATGCGGATGGCTTTAGTTGAATACTTAGTAGTGGGGTTTGGGGAAATTTAAGAATGTGCTGATGTAAAATTTTTTAAAAAAATGAAGGTTTTTGAAAATTGTGTATGACGGATAAAAACCCCTTTTTTAAAAAAGACCAAAAAACCCCAGCTATTCTAACCCCGCCGGGGCCCCATGGCAAAATTCCGGGGGAAATTTTACTAGTCCGCGGAAAATTTTTTATCCGCAAAAAAAAATTCTTATTAAAAAAAAATAATAACTATTTTTTGGCCGGGGGAAAAAGGTTGAAAAAACCCGACCTAGAATAAAAGGGGGTTTTATCTTTTTCCTTTTTAATGCTAAAAAAAGGGGACAATCAACAAAAAAGAATTTTTAAAAAAATTTTTAAATGGCGAAATTAAAAAAAATCATAAAGACTGTCGAAAACTTAAAAGATTTCAAATATTATTTTAATTTGAACAAATTTGGGGCGCCGTTTAAATTATTGTGAAAAACTTAAAATATTTTTAATATTAGAAAATTTTTTTTTTGCAGCAATAAAAAAAATAAAAAAAGAAAAGTTATATAAAAATCTGTTTAAACAAAATTTTAAAAAAAAGGTCTCATATACTATAGTTTCCTTTATATTATTTATTTTTTACTGAAAAAAACAATTTAATTTTTTATCCTTATAAACCTGTTTGGGTTTTTTTTTTTTTACATAGTATAATTTTTTAGGTAGTGGGCTACCATCAAAAAATAATAAAAGGGTTTAATTTTTTAAAAAAGGTTAAAAAATTTAAAGTAAAATCTAATTTTTAAAGCCCCTTTTAAAAAAAACTACAAAAATAAAAATTTTTTTTTTTCTGAAAAAAAATTTTCCCCTTCAATTATTAATTTATAATATAAAAAAACCGTTACCATAAGGATAATTTTCATTAAATCAAAAATATTTTAAAAGATTACAAATAATTTTTGAAAAAAAAGCCCCTTTAACTAACCCCAAAATCAGAGACCAGAACGGCGATTTATAAAAAAAAATTTCAATTTAACAGGTAACCGGAACTAACCAGAACTAGATCATAGTTTGAAAGTTGTTGTTTTTAGTTCGGTGTTTTTTTAAAAAAACAACCTTCAATAAAATTGATATATTATATTAATGTCAATGAATGTTTTATCATCTCTTTTATGGAAAAAAGGGGAATTAATATTCCTGTTTAAAAGATTTAACGAAGCCCTAGTTTTATTTAATGTATGTACTATATTTTCAAAAATTTAATTAAAAACACAAAGCATCCGCAATTTTTTTTTTCTAAAAATGTTTAAAAAAAGTTTTGAATGTATAATCAAAAAAAAAAAGAATCCCGTGGGGGGGTTTTTTTTACCAGCAACCAAAAAAAAGTTGAAAAACCTACTTATTAGGTGGGTAATTAATAACAATGATTGATATTTTTATATGGGTTTAAAATCTACCCACCTTTTTTGGATTTTAAAATTTTTTTTTTCTAAAAAACAAGCAGCCCTTAGATCGCGTTTAAACCTGTTTATACAATTTAAAAACCACTACATTCCCCCCTTTTAAAACTTTGTGGCCCGGCTGTAAAAGCGCGCAAAATATGTTTTCCTTAAAAAAAAATTACTGACTCAAACATAAAAGGGGTCAAAAAAAAAATTTTTTTTCTTTTTTAAACATTCTCAATTTGTACGATGTATGTAAATTTTCAATAATAAATTTTTTTCGATTGCCAAAAATTTCGCTACAAAAATAACAATTTTATTTTATATTTTAAAAATTTAAAAAAAAATATCAGCTTCAAGGGGGTTTTTAAGCCCATTTTGTCATTTAATCAAAAAAAAAATTTAAATCGAAAATGAATATTATTAAAGATAAATGGAGAAGTTAAAAACGTGTTTTATGGAAAACCATTTTTTTGGATTTTTTTGAAATAAAAACCCGACCACTAAAAATGTCTAAAAAGGTTTGTGTCAATTCCTTTTAAAGAATCCCCCCAAGTCTGGTTTGGGTTCCCCGGGTTTTTTTTTTAAAAAAAGCGACTTTTCTTCCAAATTTTACTCCACTAGTCTTGTCCCCGGGTTTGTACCCCCAGCTTTGAAAAGTCGTCTACCGAACTCTTAATGATTTTTAAAAGACCGCCAGTACCCAGAATGGTCCGGCATCATTTCCCGGGGGATCCTCTTTTCTAGGTCGTCCCTCTTCGTTGCCTGGATGGCCCCGTGGCCTGGTACCCCCCCACCTAATTTTTTAAAAGACTTTTTTTTTTTCAATTGCTAAGGTAAATAATTGTTTAAAATTTTTGTTTTAAAGTGCAAAATCCCCAAAAAAAATTAAGGCATAACATCCAGGGCCCCCCTTTTTTTAAAAAAATCATCATGGGGGAAAACAAAAACAACTTCTCCAAAATGCCCTACCTTAACGATTCAAAAAATTTTCGGTTTTTTTTCCACCGGGGCAGGGCCTCTTGGGCTTTTTTCCTAATCTCTCCATTTTCCTTATACCAATCCTCCCATTTGTCTCATTCTTACAAGTCTGTATAACCCGAGACTGGTTGGTTGATATATTTCAGTGGGCTTATTTTTGGTTGCCCAAATAATTTCTTTGGTGTTAATGTTTATATTCACGGATAAAGGGAGGGGTCCCCAAATTATGAGCCTATCTTGGGTAGGTTCCACAGGCTATTGTTTAGCAACCCCCGTTATAAAATCTTTTCCACTTTTTCTAGTAGTCCTTTCCCTGTCAATTCTACAA